>WAAG01034257.1:55654-72875 GCA_013390105.1 Tichodroma muraria
TATTTTATTTGCTATTTATTCCTGGTTCTATATTTCTAATTTCTATATTTTCATTCTATTTATATCTGTTTCTCTATTTTATTTCCTGTTTATTCCTGGTTCTATATTTCTATATTTTTATTCTATTTATTTCTATTTCTATAATTTTATTCTATTTTTTCCTATTTCTCTATTTTATTTCCTGTTTATTCCTGGTTCTATATTTCTGCATTTTTATTCCATTCATTCCTATTTCTATATTTTCATTCTATTTATTTCTATTTCTATATTTTCATTCCATTTATTCCTATTTCTCTATTTTATTTCGTATTTATTCCTGGTTCTGTATTTCTATATTTTCATTCCTTTTATTCCTATTTCTCTCTTCTATTTCTCTGTTTTATTCCTGGTTCTGTATTTCTATATTTTCATTCTATTTATTCCTATTTCCGTATTTTATTTGCTATTTATTCCTGGTTCTATATTTCTGTATTTTTATTCTATTTATTTATAATTTCTATTTCTCTATTTTCATTCCATTTATTCCTATTTCTCTATTTTATTTCTCTATTTTATTCCTGCTTCTATATTTCCGTATTTTCATTCCACTCATTCCCATTTCCATATTTTCATTCCATTCATTCCCATTTCTCTATTCCATTTCCTATATATGCCCGCCTCTGTATTCCTACATTTCCAGTTTCTCTATTTCCATTCTCTTCGTTTCTGTTCCTCTGTTTTTCCTGGGAGTTCCCTCTGAGTGCCGCCGTCCCGGGCTCCATCCCGGGCTCTCCCGGGGCTCCGGGCCGGTCCCGCGGGCCGGCGGGATCTTCCCTGGGCAGAGCGGGAATTGCTCCGCCTGCCAGCGCTCCCGCCGTGCCTGTCCCCGGGGATCCCCGCTGGGCCAGCCCCAAGGCAGATTGGGATCGACCCGCTCCTGCTCCCCGCGGACCTCCCAGGTCGTTCTCCAGCTGGGAATGAGCCAGAAAGCGGGAATTGAGCGTTTTTCCCAGCTGCAGGGCTGGGTCCTGCGCGGAGGAGCGGGCAGGAGGGGATCCTGGTGGAATCGTGGAACGGTTTGGGTGGGAAGGGACCTCAAAGCCCTTCCAGTTCCCACTGTCCCGGGCTGCCCCGAGCCCTGGCCAGCCTGGCCTGGGACGCTGCCAGGGATCCAGGAGTCAGTCTTGAATGTTCTTCTGGAAGTGCCCCCAATGTTCTTCTGGAAGCGTGGTCCCAGCCCTAAACTCGTCACCTGCTCCTCGAGGAGAGACCCCGGACCAGCTCAAACTGCTCCCCACGGCCCGATTCCACCGTAACCCAACGATCCCAGCTGCATCCCCGGCAGTCCGAGGCCGGGTCGGGCGTTGGACGTCCCCGGAGGTGCCCGTGGCAGCGGGTGGCACCGGATGGGCTTTGAGGGTCCCTTCCAACCCGAACCTCCGGCTCTCCGAGCGGCCTGGTGAACTTCGGGGCTCCCTCTGTGTGGCCGTGGCCCAGGGGAGCTCCAGCTGCTCAGAACGGATGTGGCGGCAGCTCAGGACACCCAGAGGGGAGAGGGACGGTGGCGCGGGCGGGGCGGCGGCTGGGTGTGAAGAGCTCTCGCACCTCGCGGCGTCGTTTTTGTACTGGTGTTTTCTGGGTCGTGCTAGCCCCGGGCTGTTCCGTGCGTCAGGGATGGACGTGGAAACGCTGGGGGACGGTGGGATCTGGGGACCTTGGAGGGTTTTTCCAAACGGGATGACACCCAGCGGGTCCGTGAGCCAGCATCCGAGACGTGAAAGAGAGAGGTTTATTCAGAGCTAGCAGCAAAGCGCTAAAATGAAGGGCCACCCAAAATCTGGGAGCTTGGCCATGAAGCGTCTGGAAGAGCCGTGGAATTGAGGCAGGCAGTGAGCTGGGATGGTGGCAGAGGGACAGCAGGAGAGCAGCTCCGCTCTCAGTGGTGTGCTGTTCACCTAACTGTCACCAAACTCCAGCCTGGCCCATTCCGTAAAGTCACAAGTCCTGGAATGGTTTGGGTTGGAAGGAACATTAAGGATCATCCCATTCCCACCCTATCCGTGAACAGGGACACCTCCCACTGTCCCAGGTGGCTCCAAGCCCAGTGTCCAACCTGGCCTGGGACACTGCCAGGGATCCCCTCCGAGGGGTCTCTGTCCATCCCCCACAAGCTCTCCCGAGGCTCCTCACTCCGGGCACATCCGCTGCCTCCCATCCCGCCGGGAATCCCGCTGGGCCGGCAGAGCCTGTAACCTGTTCTCCTGGTTATCTCTGTCCCTTATCACCCCCGTGTCTCTCTCTCCCAGGATATCCCGGGTGTAAGTATGCGCTCGCTCGGGCTTTCACCCTCACCCCGATTGTCCACTCTCAATGGAGCCCGAAACGCTGGAAAGGCAAAGTGCCTCTGGAGCGGGGCCCTGCGCAACCCGATCCTCCCAAATGCTCTAATTAGAGCTAAGAGAGGAGCTTTTACCGCGCTGCTTCCTTCCCCTCCCGGATTAATTGGGACAAAGCTCGGCTCTCTCCGAGGTGGTGTTTGTTGACAGGGGTGGGGACAGCGCCGGGCTCGCCTTTCCCTTCCTTTCACTCCCGATCCTGGGACCGGCTCCCAAACCCTCGCTTGTCCCGAGGCTCCGCTCGGAGGCATCAAGCTGGGAATCTGCGCAGCCCGTCCCAAATCCTGCAGGATTTTCCATCCTGTATCTTAATTAATTAGCAATGCTTCGTGTCTCAGTGCTTGCACCTTCGTGCGGTGTGTGGAAATTCCAGCAGCTCCCAGATCTTCCAGATCCACCTCTGTGGGTTTGTTAATGGTGGTCCTGGTTATCCCGGTTATCCCAAGTTCTGCTCAGGGAAAAAATTCCCATGGATCTGCTCAGCCCAACCCAAATCCTGCAGGATTTTCCATCCTGTATCTTAATTAATAATATTCATTATCTGTGTGGTTCCACCTTCACGTGGTTTCTGGAGATCCCAGCAGCTCCCAGCAGCTCCCAGATTTACCAGATCCACCTCTGTGGGTTTGTTAATGGTGGTCCCGGTTATCCCGGTTATCCCAAGGTTCTGCTCAGGGAAAAAAACCCATGAATCTGCACAGCCTGTCCCAAATCCTGCAGGATTTTCCGTCCTGTATCTTAATTAATTAGCAATGCTTCGTGCGGTGTGTGGAAATTCCAGGAGCTCCCAGATCTTCCAGATCCACCTCTGTGGGTTTGTTAATGGTGCTCCCGGTTATCCCAAGGTTCTGTTCAGGGAAAAAAAAAAACATGGATCTGCACAGCCTGTCCCAAATCCTGCAGGATTCTCTGTCCTGTATCTTAATTAATTAACAATATTTATTATCTGTGTGCTTCCACCTTCACGTGGTTTCTGGAGATCCCGGCAGCTCCCAGATGCTCCCAGATTTACCAGATCCACCTCTGTGGGTTTGTTGTGGGATCAGGGCTCCACCTGCAATCCCTTTCCATCCTGATCCAGAGGTTTATCCATCCAGCTGCTTCTGGAACATTCCATGGGCCCGAGCAGGTCCCATGGGATGGGAGACGGCCCCAGAGGTGCCGGGATGGAAAAGCTCTAAATTCCCAGTGTGTGGAATGGCTGGAGAGGGATGGGAAGAGCTTTCCAAAGGTACAGGTCGACTTCCAGCACATCTGATGTGCCCCTGGGATCTGGGAGAGCTCCCAGCTCTCCTGGGAAAGGGCTTGGAGACCTCCTGGATCTGTTTGGAGTTCCAGGGGGGAATAATTATCCCCAAATCCA
Source organism: Tichodroma muraria (assembly GCA_013390105.1). Taxonomy (NCBI): domain Eukaryota; kingdom Metazoa; phylum Chordata; class Aves; order Passeriformes; family Sittidae; genus Tichodroma; species Tichodroma muraria. The sequence continues at coordinate 59,393 of WAAG01034257.1, forward strand.
CCATAGCAGGACCTGGGTGACTCCAAACTCCGCTTCCCATTGGCACAGCCGCTCCCTGGTTCTCCTGGAGGAGCAGCCGCCAACCTGCTCCGGCTAAAAAAAATAGGGAAAAAACAAACAAATCCCGATTTTTGATGGCTGGAAGTGCTCCAAGCTCTCCTGTTCCTGTTGGGAGAGCAGCTCCGTGTCTGGGCACTGGTAACCCCAGTAAATTCCCCTTTGGGATAAAGTTGTTATCCTGGATTCCAGTTCCAAGCCTGGTGTTTTTGGGACCATTTCAGATTCCCTGTGGCTCTTTCTAGGAGAGTGAAACCTGGAAAACTGTGGATGTTTGTTTGTGTTCCGTGTGTTCGGAGAGGTTTGGGTTGTGCTCAGTTGACTCCAGACCCTCGGGATGATCCGGGTGCCACCTTCCCAGGGATCACCAGCCCCCTGTCCCTGTCACTTCAACGCTTCCCTTAGGTCCCCAAAGCCAAAAACCGGGATTATGGGATGCATCCAAAACCCTCAGCCCCTGCCAGATCTGATTTACCCAGAAAATCTTTTACAAATTGGGATAATTTGGAAGAGCCGAGCCCCAGCAGGTTGGATTTTGGGAGGTTGTGCCTTCAGGAGCTGCGGGAAGGTTGATCCTGGTGGGATTTTTTTCCTTTCCCAGTACCCTTGGAGTGTGTCCCAAACCCTGTCCCCCCCAAAATATGGATCTGGGAATGCAGGAATGCATGAACCACCCCCAGCTTTGCATGTGGGGTCCCATCCCACCTCCTGCTCTGCCGGGCTCTGGATTTATGGAGACCTCCTGGAGACACCGTGCTCCTTCCAAACAGCTGGATTCCTTCCTGGAATGGAAATTAGTTCGTGTTATATTTAATATAAATTCTGTAAATTTATATAATTTATATTTTTTATTCATTGTGAAGAAAACGGGATAGTGGACGGTGCCCCTGCCCACGGCACGGGGTCGGAAATGGATGGGATTTAAGGTCCCTTCCAACCCAAACATTCTGTGATTCCCTGGAATATTTTATAAAATTGAAATTCACAACTCCAGACCTTCCCAGCCTCCCCTAAAGCTGCACCTCGTGCATGCAAGTTTTAAGTAAAAAAGACGTGATTCTGTGGATTCCGTGCTGATTTCTAAATTTCCTCCTCGGATTCCATCACCGCCGCAGAAGGTGACATGAAATCCCTGTTTGGAAGAGAGAGGATTTAGGATTTTCTGAATTTAAGAATTAGGGAGAGACCCCAAAGCGGCGTCGATTGGGATTGGAGGGGTTTAAAGCCTGAAAAATGCCCAAAATTTGGTGTAGAGCCTGGAAATTCCGTGTCCTCCTCTCTGAGCACTGGGCATTCCCAATCCCTGTTCCATAACCTGTTTGTGCTCCGTGCAGGATGCGGGAAATCAGCAGGAAAACAATGTTTTCTCCCAATTCCAGAAAAACGAGCAGGAATAGGGAGAGACCCCAAGGTGGTGTTGATTGGGATTGGAGGGGTTTAAAGCCTGAAAAATGCACAAAAAAACTGTTGAAGAGCCTGGAAATTCCGTGTCCTCCTCTCAAATCACTGGGCATTCCCAATCCCTGTTCCATAACCTGTTTGTGCTCCGTGCAGGATGCGGGACACCAGCAGGAAAAACAACATTTTCTCCCAATTCCGGAAAAATGAGCGAGACCTGGGGAGAGCCCAGGGTGGCGTTGATTGGGATTGGAGGGGTTTAAAGCCTGAAAAATGCCCAAAATTTGGTGTAGAGCCTGGAAATTCCGTGTCCTCCTCTCTGAGCGCTGGGCATTCCCGATCCCTGTTCCATAACCTGTTTGTGCTCCGTGCAGGATGCGGGACACCAGCAGGAAAAACAACGTTTTCGCCCAATTCCGGAAAAACGAGCGGGACAAGCAGAAGTTGATCGACACCGTGGCCAAGCAGCTGCGCGGCCTCATCAACAGCCACCACTCCTGAGGGGCTCGGGATCTCCTTCCCGCAGCCGGGACTTCGGGAATCTCGTTGGGAGAGAAGATTTGTATTTTTTTATTCGCCTGGAAAGTCTCCGCGGAGCCTCCCCCCGACGGCGAAACGCTCCCAGTGGAAACAATCCCGGGAAAAGAGGTGGTGGCGGGAGTCTCCTGGGTAAACTGTTTTCAGGGGTTTAGGAAGTGATGGGAATTCTTGGAGCCTGGGAGGAGTTTGCACCCGGACTGGGATTTTTTTGGTTTTTTTTTTTTGTCAGAGCCAAGTTGAAGGGATCATCCTGCCTTCCTTTTGTTAATTTATTCCCTTGGAAAACAGAGAAATCTGGGAAGAGCCGTGGGTTCTCTGGGCAGAGGGTCACCCTGAGTGTGTCCTGTTGTTTGGATTTAGGTAGGAAAAAGGGATTTCCCAGGTTTTTTTCCTCCGCTTTTCCCCCTCCACGGGCCGATTTCCACGTTAGTCTGCAAATCCCTGGAATCGCGACCTTTTCCCGCATTGTCCGTAACCATCCCTGAGCTCTACTCCAGGACCTGCCAGGGGCTGTGGGATCATGGAGAAGTGTTTGGAGCGGCTTCCTTGATTAGATTTGGGAAGGGACAGCCGAAGGATAATCTGGGAATGTGTTCTGTGGCACCGCTCCAGGGCTGGGATGCTGCTGGACGCATCCATGGATGGGGAGCGGGAAGGGAAAGACACTCCACAGGGATGGGGGGATCTCACACTGGGATCTCCCGGTGTCCAGGAGGGGGTTTTCCCTCTCTTTTCCATTCTGATGTCCCATCTTCCCTCTCCTCCTGATGGTTCCGTGGGGAAAACTTCCCTTGGTCCCCCTGGTTGGAGCTGGACCGGTGGGAATCTCCTGGAGGCAGTGGGAGATTCCCCACGGAGCAGTGTTGCTCCAAAGTGCCTGTGGATAAAATTCCCCCTGTCCCCAAAAATCCTCTGCTCAAACTAGGCAGCCACCAATGGGATTTAATCCCAGGATTCTGATTCCAGAGGGGGATTTTTGCCCTTCTCATCTTGTCACCATTTGCCTCTAATTCCTCACATTATCCAGCCACGTTCCCAAAGCCTTGAAGGGGATTCAGATCTCCCTGGTGGTTGTTGGAGCCCTGGAAGTGCTGCTCCTGTGCCCATTCCCAGCCCTCTGGAAGCACTAATCCAGAGGTTTTACCTTCCCGCCTTGTTCCTCAGCAATGTTTTAGGGTTGGTTTTCATTTGGAGAAGGTTCATTTGGCTCAATCCCAAAATTAAAGGGGAACGCAGTCAGGAATGACCCCCTGGAGCTCTTGGGCCATCCCAGCCATCTCCAGCTACAGGGACCAAGGGATCATTTTCATTAATAAGAGGGAAAATTTGCAGTTCCTTGGGTTTGGAAAGGGATCAGAGGTTCCCTGTGAACTCTTCCAGGAGGGATATGGAAGAGGGATGGAGGGAAAAGCAGCAGGTGAAGGAAGGTTGGAGTCAGCGTGGCTGGAAAGGGATCAGCTTTGGAGACACCTCTGGAAATGACCCAGAGGGACAAGGGATGGGAATTCTGGGAGTGGGATGGCGAAGGAGCAGAAACCCCGGGACACAGGGAAGGGATTTTGTGCTGCCATCCTGAAATTCCATTTTTTTCCCCTCCCGTATTTCACTCCATGAGGTATTCCCACAAAAAATCCCCGGCACAGCCGAGGCAAGGCCTCACTTCAGATGCTCCAGGCAGCTCCCACCCTTCCCAAATCCACGCTGGCTTCCCATCTCCCTGAGCTGTAATTCCAGGAGCAGCGACCTGGGATGGGTTTCCTCGCTCCTTCCAAGGCTCCTTTTGGAAAAACCGGGATTGGGATCCTCCAAACTGGCTCCTGGTGCTCGGGATTTGCTGCTGGGAAAGTCACATCCGGCCAAGGGAGGGATTCAGGCAGTTCCTGATCTCGGGAGGTCAAGAGCTGGAACCGCAAGTCAGAGCCCGGGATGAAAAATGGGATTTTGGGACTCTGGTCCCAATTAACTTTTTGTTCCGAGAGATGCAGCTCCATCCCTTCCAAACAAAATTAATCTTTTAAACAGATTGCCCCCCCACCAAAAAAAAAAAACAAACCTGGAAGACATCCCAAATCCCCTCTCAGTCTCTTCCTAATGATGGGTGTCCTCCGACACGGATGGAATTGCTTAGGAGGGAAAAGTCACCGCAGGGAATTTAAAAGGGGGGTGGGAAACAGGGGCAGGACCTGGATCCAAGATTTCCAGCTTCCCAAAATAAACAATGCTGCTCTCTCACCTCGCTCCACATCCACTGACCATTCCTTAGTGGATTTTATTTTTTAAGAAAAGAAAATTGGATTATCCCGTCATTTTCCCTGCAAATGTATTCCAGCACCAGCGGGGAAAAAATTATATTTAAACCCAAATTTCGCTTCCCTAGAAGCTTCTTTCCCTCTTCAGGAGTTGTCAGGCATTCCAGGATTGGGAATGATCCTATAAAAGGTGTCCAAAGCGGGAATTTGCAGCCCAACCCATCCATAGGATGTTCCCCCTGAGCCATCAGCACCCGTGAGGTGGGAAAGGAGGGGTTTTCCTGGGATTTTTTGAGTATTCCTGGGGCTGCAGTTCAAGCCAGGTTTTTGCTCCCAGTGGTTTTTGCACTTTGTTCCAGATCCAGTCCCAACTCCCGCTCGGATGGGGACGGGAGGAGTTGGGCTGATGCTGTTTTGGGGTTGTTTTCTCCTGGACTGGCTGCTTTGGGGAAGGTGGAATTTCGGGCTGGAGCTGTGGGAAGGGTCACGGTGGCCCCGGATTCCTTGGAAGGTGCTGGGAAGTGAGACTGGGACGCAGCCGGGGCGGCTCCGGGGGCATCGCTGCTGTCACGTCCCTCGTGCTGAAGTTTTGGGATTGAATTCCAGCCAGAATCCAAATCCCAGGCAGAGATTCCTCACCCTTGGGTGTCCCCTGCCTCCGCTGGGCTTTTCCCACTGGTTCCGGGTTGGGTTTGGTGCATTTTTGGACCTTGGAGGGGTTTGGAGCATCCAAACACCATCCCACGCTCCGGTTGGATTCGGATCCGCAGGAGTTTTGGGATTTCTATCCCATTTTCCCTACAGCTCCATGGGGCTGGAGACCCCTGGTATCCCCCCCAGCCCAATTCCATGTTTATCCCACTGCTGGCAGCTCCGAGGGAACACAAATCCCATAAATCCCACCCCAAATGACTCCGGGATGATCCCGGATCCACTGTCCCCTGGGAACGCCGTGGATTGGCAGGAAGTGACCCAAGCACACCGGGACTGGCTGGGATTCACCCCAAAAATGCCGGGATGGAGGGGGGGGTTTGCTTCCCCCAAAGCTGCTGCTCCAACCTCCAGCCCCTCTCTCACCCCCAGGGCTGGATTTGGGAAGCTTTGTCCCAGAGCTGGGATCCATCCCCACCTGCAGCTTCCCAAAAATTCCATGGGCAGCTCTGGAATCCTGTTTTATCCCAGCCGCTCCCTGCCTTGGCTCATCCCTCAGATTTGGTTTTGCCAGGAAACCCCCCCCCACTCTCATCCCTCATCCAATCCCTCATCCCATCCCTCGTCCCATCCCTCGTCCCATCCCTCATCCCATCCCTCATCCCATCCCTCGTCCCATCCCTCGTCCAATCCCTCATCCAATCCCTCGTCCCATCCCTCATCCAATCCCTCGTCCCATCCCTCGTCCCATCCCTTATCCCATCCCTCCCTGCCCGCCGGCTGCCGGGGTTGCCTTTTCCCGTTGATTTTGGGGTGGAAGGACCTGATTTTGGGAACCGAGGTGGTGAAAAGAGCTTTTTTTGCACAAGTCGTTGCACAATAAGGGGAAAATTTAGCAAATTAGGTTTAACTTTAAAGGGAATTTTGTTGGGTGGGTTTTTTTTTTGTTGTTGTTGTTTTTTTTTCCTTAAAACTCGCTAGCAGAGCTACTGATTCCAAGAGGAAAAAGAGCTGGAATGGTTGGAGAAAGGACTGCATGGTTTACAGGTTCAATTCTGTTAGAAATTAGCATGTTGGACATTTATCCTGGTGTAATTCCAATTAAACAAATACAGCATTTAACTGTTTCATTAATGCCTCATCTGGCTCTGTTCATCCCTGGGGGAAAACCCGACCCTTAAATCCCATGAAGAATAAAATTCCACATCTCCTTTGGATACCTGGCTGCTGGGACACCCAGGTTTACGGGGGATGCAGAGGGAAGAAAATCCCTGGATGAGCATTGGATCGCGCCCTCCCTCTCTGCCCTGAGCTGAAGCCAAGTTTTGCCCAAATTTTGGGAGGATTTAATTGGTTTCTGTCAAAAAATTCCTCCCTGGGAAGGTGGGGAGGGGCTGGGCTGGAATTCCCAGAGCAGCTGGGGCTGCCCCTGGATCCCTGGCAGTGCCCAAGGCCAAGTTGGACATTGGGGCTTGGATCCATCTGGGACAGTGGGAGGTGTCCCCACCATGGATGGGTTGGGAATGGGATGATCCTTAAAGTCCTTTCCCACCCAAACCATTCCAGGATTCTGGGGCCCCTGAGAAGGGAAAATCCCCTCTGGAGAAGGGAAAATTCCAGGGAAAGCTCCTAAAGGGGCTTCAGAAGAGCTGAAATTCGGGACAAGTGCTGGAGGGACAGGAGGCAGGGAATGGCTTCCACTGGGAAAGGGGAGCTTGGGCTGGGATCTTGGGAAGGAATTGCTGCCTGGGAGGGTGGGGAGGGTCTGGAATGGAATTCCCAGAGCAGCTGTGGCTGCTCCTGGATCCCTGGCAGTGCCCAAGGCCAGGCTGGATCCCCCTGGGACAGTGGGAGCTGCCCCTGCCCATGGATGCGGTGGGAATGGGATGGGATTTAAATTCCCACCCAAAACCATTCTGCAATTCCCCGGTTTCTCCTGCCACGGCTCTGAAATCACCTGCGATGAACTTCCCGGTCCCGAGAGCCGGGAAGGAATGCAGAGGTGGCCGCTGGACCAGGACCCCCCGGGGCTCCCAGGAGCGAGGAGCTGGAGGGAAAGGTGGCAGCGGGAAGCTGACAAACCCCGGCTGCCAGGGGACGCGGGAGGAGGAGGCCGTGGGAGCAGGTCAGTGCGAGAAGGGAGGGATAGGAAGGGAGAGAAGGGATGCGATGGGAGATAGGCTGCGTCGTGATAAGGAGCGAGATAAGGCAGGGAGGGCTGGGTGGGATCCCTGAGGAACCGGCACGGGCGAGAAACGCGGGCACGGGAGGTGGGGCAGCCGCATCCGGGGTGGGAAACCGAGGCACGGGAACGCCGGGAGAGGGTGGGGGCGGTCCAGCCAGGTGGCACCGAAACGAGGGTGGTGGGGGGGAAAAAATCAGGATGGGATGAACAGGGCTTTCCTCCTTCCCTCCGCGGTGCTTCCCGGTGCATCCCAGGGAACGGGAACGGCCCGCATTCCTGCCGGAGATAGGAATCCCCGCTCCATGCCCCATCCCGCGCCCCACGTGGCTCCAGCCGCGCTAATTGCATTCCGTGGGGCACTAATTGGATGATCGGATCAAAGGCGGGAGCCCATCCATATCTGCCCGGCCCTGGATGCGATTATCCGGGAGGAGGCATCGATCACCGCCGCCCCTCCCTGACCCAGCGGGGCCCGCGCAGGTACCGAGCCCGCGCTGGTGGCGCCCAAATGGGATTTGCTCCCGAAAGGTTGCAGGAAGGCGGCGGATGACAAATGACAAATGACAAATGACAAACGACGGCGGGGCCGCGTCTGCCGGGCGCTCATCCATCTCCCGGGACGGAGCGGCCGCCCCGGGATGCGGGCGCTGCCCGCGGGGCACGATCGCTCACTGTCACCGGGGCGTGTGAAGTGTTAAAGACCCCGCGGCGGGGCACGGGGCGCTCGTTTGTATTCATTAGCCGCCGGCTGCAGATGCCGGCTCCGGCTCGGAGCGGGCACCGAGCCGCTCCGGGGCTCTCGGCTCAGCGGCGCGACCTCGCCGCTCCTCGCCCCGTGGCCCCGGGCACTTGTTGCTGCCGTCGGAGGAGCGAGGTCCCGCTTGTCCTCCGTCCGCACCCCCGGAAAAGCCATCCCGCGGGGCCGGCCTGGGAGGTGCCGGGGACGCCCCGGAGTGATCCTGGAGCTCTCCCCTCGCTCCTAAGGCCCGAGCTGTGGCCGCCCCAGCGCTCTGCAGATGCTCCGTCCGCACCCCGGCCCCGCCATCTGCTCCTCTGGGAATGTTTGTGCCAAAATCCCCGGCTGAGGGCGGCGCTTGGCTCCTCTCCTCCTCGCGTGCTCGGCTCCGGCCTTTCCCTCGGCCCCACCGGGCTCTCCCAAGCCCAAGCCGCGGGTTTTCCAGGGCAGGGCCTGGCGTGTGAGCGGATCTCCGGGCTCGTTCCTGGGCCCGGCTGTCCGAGGCGGGACGGGCAGAGCCTCCGGGCTGTCCTGTCGCGACAGGTCTTCCCTCTTCTCCTGCCTCTGGCTCTTCCCCTTCTCCGCAGCATCGTGACTCAGAGCACAGGGAGCCCACGGAAAAGGGGGAAAGCGGCTTTTGGGGGAATAGCCTTAATATTGCCCACCCTGCCGAGGAATGGCTGCTCCTGCCTCAGCGTTCCCAACCCACCCGAATCCGGGATTTTTCCTGGTTGAGACACAGCTTTGGGGGTTTTTGAGGCAGTGGGGTTCACTTTATAGGGAGTGATCATGGGAACCTCAGGTTTATTCCCTAAATTAGCTCTTGGTGGGAATCAGACACCCCTGCCTGGGCTGGGAAGAGGAAAATCCTGGCTGAGCTTCCCAGGGATTGGGATGTGAGAGAGCTTTATCCCAGTCTTTTCCTGCCCTTGGCTCCACGGGAATAGGGGACAGCAGAAATTTGTGGGAAATGCCTGAGCAAGTGTCCCTGGGGCTGTTGGAGGCAGAAATTCCCAGCTGGAATTTCCTAGGTGGAAATTTCCTTTCTTCTGTCCCTGGCATTGCAGCCTGGGCTGTGAAACCCCTGCAGTGCCTCTTTCTGGGAACGGGCTGGGATAGGTCTGGGCTAAGTCCCCTTAAATCCATCTGCTTCTGGGGCAGGATATAGAGAAAAGCTGGAAAAAATGGGATTTTGGAGCAGGGCATGATCCAGGAGCCTGAGCACCTGAGCTGAGCATTCCCTGAGTGTCCGTGGTGCTCCACCCCATCCCATTCCCTGCTCGGAGAGATCCTGCTCCAAGGAACTTTCCTTTCTATGGAAAGGCAATCACTTGGGAGATGTAAAACTCCAGCGGGGAACTCAGCCCTTGATGGGACTGCTTGGGAATTTTGTTGTTTGATGGGGCCAAACCCCATGTCCAGCTGGGGGTTTGATCCGAGTTTGGATCCCTTTGGGTTCTCCGTGGTTCGGAGAATCCTCGGCAGCATTCCCAGGAAGGAGGCTGCAGTCCCTAGGTGTCTGAGCTGTGGGAAGCACAGGAATTCCCAGGTGCAGGCGTGGCTGCAGCCTGTCGGGGGGAGTGGGTGGGTGAAAAACCCACCTTTGTTTTCTTCATGGAATCATGGAATGGTTTGGGTTGGAAAGGCCCTCAAAGCCCATTCTGCTATCCCAGGGTGCTCCAAGCTCTTCCCAACCTCTTTCTTCCAAGGGCCTTGGTGCCCCAAGTTCCAGGTTTGTGTTTTCCAGCCCCTGTGCTGGGCCGGAGGGTGCTCCGGCTCTCGTGCCGAGCGCTGCCGAGCTCTCCGCACACGGCAGGGAGACAGAACAATTCCTTCCCCGGCTCGACTCCAGGGACAACTTTCAGACCCGAGAGAGAAACCAGCGGAGGAGTGAGAAGGAAAAACAAGGAGCATGGAGCTCCATGGCCCGGAGCTTTAATCGGACAATGAACTCCAGCCTGCCGACGGACCAGAACTTATAAAAGTGCGGGACCTCGCGGCCGGGCCCGTTTTGTGACCGTTTTGGGCCATCCCGGGTGTGGCCCGGCCGGGCTCTGGCGCTGCCCAGGTGAGCCCCCGGAGCCTCCCAACAAATCCCTGCTCTGTCCCTCTGCTCCGGCTGCTCCCTGCTCCGGGCCAGCCTCCGGAAGGCGCCAGCCTGGGCCCACCTCACCCATCTCCAGCATCCCTGGCAGTGTCCCAGGCCAGGCTGGAGGGGCTTGGAGCACCCTGGCACGGTGGGTGGCGTCCCTGCCCGTGGCAGGGGGTGGGAATGGGATGGGATTTGAGGTTTTAAAGGATTAAAGATTTAAGGATTTAAATCTAAGGATTTAAATCTTAAGGATTTAAGATTTCTTCCCCTTCCATCCCAAACCATTCCGTGATTCCGTGGTTTGGAAAAGGCAGCTCCGGACGGAAGCGAAGCAGATCCAGCTCATCCCTAAGGGAATGCCGGGCACACGCCGCTCTCGGTGTCATCCCCTGGAACGTTTGGGCACCGAAACTCCACCTTGGCCACCAACACAGGCAGAAAATCTCCAGGAACAAAAAACCCTGGGCGCGATCCCGCCCATCCGGACCCCGGCAGCGGCAGAGTCGCAGCTTTCCCGCCGGGCTCCGGTGTTCCCTGGATCCGGGAGAGGTTTGGGAGCTCTGTCTGCAGGAGACCAGCCCAGCCTGGGGCCTGTGGGGACAGGCAGGGGTCGATAGGATCTGGCTCCCAGGTGCTGGAAGGAGGCTCGGGATGAGATCTTTCAGGTCCTTTCCAACCCAAACCCGAATTCTGTGACTCATCCTCCTCTGGTTTCGTTGGAAAGCCGTGCCCGGGTTGGACACGGAGCAGGGAATGTGTTGGGACCGGCCTTGTGGGGTTACCGGGGCGAGACGTCCCCAGCCCTGACCCCATTTCACACCTGCTCGGATAATTCCCAGCCTTGGGATGCTTTCCTGGGGATGGGCTGGAGCAGAAGCCCTGGGGCTGTGTCTATCCCAGTAAATTAAGCAGTTCCAGGGTTCAGACACCAATTATCCCCGCGGTTTAATTATTAAATTGCTGCCCAGGCGATTCTCGGGCACGGCTCCGGACGGTGCCTGGAGCATTCCCGAGGGGCAGGATGGATTTGGCTCCCTGTTTTTGTCGAGGTCATCCAGTGGGTGAAGGTTTGGCCTCGCCAGGTGACCTCGGGGCTGGGGGATGGTCCCAGACTCTTCCATGATCCCGGTGAAGATGTTCCATGGCCAACCAGGCCCAGCTTTCCCAAACTCAGGTCTTCCCAGCTTGGATTGTTTCCAGACGCGCAGCCCTGAATTCCTAAGGGAGAGTCATTAACTCTAATTGCAAATATTAATTCGCATTATTTTATTTTATTTTATTTTATTTTTTTAAATTTTCCAGAAGGCTCCTTTTTTGCTAATTAAGGCCGTGCCTGGAGCAGCTGGGATTGTCACCAGGGAGGGCTCAATTCCCGGAGAAAAGACAGGGAGAATCCCTCATTTTTCCAGCTGATTTCCACCTGGGAAAGGAGGGCTTGGAGCAGCCTGATCTGGGGGAAGGTGTCCCTGCCCATGGATGGTCTGTGAGGTCCTTCCAGCAGAAACCATTCCATGAAAACTGATTCCTTCCCAAAACTGTGATCCCACAGTGCCTGTGTCAGCTGGCACTGGAAAAATCTCCATCATTATCCCAACCTCTCCTCCCCTCCCAGCACCCTCCTGCTCCCGGCACTTTTGATCCGCCCCGGGGAGTGGGATGGGGCGGGGGAGATTTGCATGCTGGAATTCCAACCAGGAAGTTCCCTGGTGCAGGAGGGGATGGATTCCTCCCCTGCTTTGGGGCCTGTTATGATTTCATTTGTTTTTCCGGTCATTTGGGGGACAACCTTGGATGGTTTCCCCTTCCAGAGGCGCTGCAGGTGAAGGTGACGTGGGACATCCGTGACCCTGGCGTGACCCTGCCCGCATTCCCAGATGGATAAACCCATGACTGAGGCACATCCCGGCTTTCCTGAGACACGCCCAGTTGCTCGGTTCCCTGTTAAATGTCATTTCCCAGCCTCTCTCTCCCCGTCCTCCTGGGGAAATTGCTCCCCAGGAAAACCGAGGGCGTTTGCTTGGGGGTGATGATGAGGGAAACACCAAAAACGATGGGAGAGGGAAGGTGTGAGCTGGGAATGCTCCAGCCATCCCCTTGCTTTGGTGCCAGTGATCCCAAATTTCGGGCTGCGGTGCTGGAAGGGCACGGAGGGGCTGGAGCCACTCTGGAATTGGGCTGCTGGGAGACCAGAGGGACCTGGGAACGGTGGCCAGGGAGGGAAGATCCAAAATTTTGCGGTTGTTTGGTTGAGGAAAACGTTTTCTGATGGCCTCCAAATCCATCACAGGCTTCTGGAATGTTCTCCGTGCTCACCAGGAATTGGCTGGAATGGGACCCAGAGAGGCTGGAATTGAGGAGGATGGCAGGGTGGAATTGAGGGGGATGGTTGGATCTGCAGCATCTCCGAGGCTGGGCGACCACCAGGAAGGGACTGGGCTGGAGCAGGGCCTGCCCAGGGATCCTTGCTCAGGTCGGGAACGGGCTGGAAGCTCCTCCAAAATCCATCCAAAGGCATCCTGGTCCTGCTCAGCACTCAGGCAGGAGGCACTCGGATCCCCGGGTTTGGGGTCAGGAGGCGGTGGGAGCTGCTGCCTGGTGGGAGGTCAGGGTTCCAGTCCCTGAACAAGCGGGCTTAAATGTCTCTTTTGGGAATTTCCGGTGTTTGTTGGATCAAACCCAGCTCTTCCCGAAAACCCCTGTGGCTGGGAGCGGTTCTTGGAGCAGCTCTCATTCCCACCTCTACTCTTGGGTGTCCCTCAGGGGAAATTTTTCCTTCCCAAAATCGGGGAGCGAGCAGCCCCCTGCGCCTCCGGTGGATCCTGGGGCAGCGGCCGCGGGGCCCCTCCGCTCTCATCTCCGCGACAGCTGAGGCTCCTTCTGTCCCCGCTGAGGCAATTCCAGCTGGGCTCCGGCCGGGATCCAGCTCCCAGATTTTCCCACCTGAACGTGGAGGGGCAATTGGGACACCTCGGTGACCTGGGAGCCCACCTGGCCTCCGGGAGTTGTTCCGGGAGGATGGAATTCTCACAGAGGTGCTGAGTCCTTACAGTCACGGACAATCCCGGGATGGCTGAGGTTGGAAAAGCCCTCCAGGCTCATCCTGTGCCTGATCCCCACCTTGGCACCCACGCCACATCCGGGAATTCCTTGGGCACCTCCAGGGATGGGCAGCCCAAACCTCCCTGGGCACTTCCGAGGCCTGACCACCCTTTCCATGAGGAAATTCCTGCCGGCGTCCACCTGAGCCTTGCCAGCACAGTTAGGACAATGTCCCCTTGTCCCATCCCTGGGAGCAGGTGAGCCCAGGCGTGGACGCTGCTGGGGTGGCCCCCGTGGCCTGGGGCTGGAGGCCACTCGTGGTCAGGGGGCTGCTCCCAGCTCTTTGTGCCGTCAGCGAGGCAAATTCCTTGTTCAAAGGGGCTCCTCCATGGGCAAACAGGGAAAGGGAAGTTCAGGGAAGTTCAGGGAAGGGAAGTTCAGGGAAGGGAAGTTCAGGGAAGGGAAGGGAAGTTCAGGGAAGGGAAGGGAAGTTCAGGGAAGGGAAGTTCAGGGAAGGGAAGTTCAGGGAAGGGAAG
>WAAG01034258.1:0-41303 GCA_013390105.1 Tichodroma muraria
ATATACACACACACACACATTCCAGTCAAAATTGGAGCAGGAAAGGACTCGTAGCGCAGACTTGGAACACAAGGGCTGTGTTACAGGTCCAGGATTTGCTCTTATTTTAGTGGGGGAGCAGGTTATTGAACAACATGCATCACACAATTGAAACAGGTCTCTTCTGCTTCCTCAGAAACACTCGTCTCATCTTTTCCCAAGATCCTTTTTAAGAAAGCAGTTACAGCACCATGACAGTAAATTAACCCCTCATTCTAGTGTTAGAGTGAGGTTGATGCTGAAAAAAAGCATGAAATTTAGAAAGCACAGATCACTATGTGAACAAGGAAGAAATTACAACGTAAATTATAACATCACATAGCGAAATTAAATCAATATAAAAGCTCTTCTAAAATTGGATTCTCTGAGGCAGTGGCATTTGTAGGATTTTCCAGACAATGTGAATACAAGACAGCATTCAAATAACCTGCACACAGGAATTTCTGCCCGGTCCCAATCTGGAGCGCATCAGTTTGCACTACAGCCAGCACCAGAGGGGTGTAAACAAATTACCTACAAGCCTGCAAAAAGCCATCAGAGGGGAAAGGCATGACTTTTTATGCTTGTGTCATCACTGAGGGTGTTGTGTCTGTGTCAGGGGAAGGACCAGAAACTCCAGTTCCCGTTGGAGTTGCTTTAAGGGCAGCACAGCACAGGTCAGGTGCTGGCACTCAGGCCTAGACAGTTCTGTGTGCTTCCAGCATCGCAAAAAGCTGCCCGTCAGCAGCTCTCCTGGAAAGCACAAACAAAAGGGTGTTCGGGCAAGACTCACTGCACCCCAAGCTGTGACCCCATCTCTGCTTTATAGTGAAAATTGTCGGAGGTGAGCAGAGACCAGAAGATGCTGGAGAGGGAAAGCGAGTCTGTCCTGCGGAACCGCGCGCCGGCGCTGAGCACCAGGTGGAGCTCGGCGACGCAATCCTGGCCAGCAGGAGTGCACGGGAGCGCCTGACCCACATTCTTTATGTCCCGCTACCCTTATCACCTCGGGCAACAAAATCTCCCCTTCATCACACCTGTGACACCGCTGTTACTGGAGTTGCCTTTAGTGCCTAAAGGTGAGCAGGAGGTAGCTGGAAGGGAATGAAAGTCTGCAGCATCGTTTCCTTGCCTGCGTCTCTCCCCTTTGTTTTCTAAGCTTCCTTCACATGCCATCTGAGTGGCATAGCCTGTGGTATGCTGAAAGCCTGATAATAAGACAGATGACATCTGTTTAGGTCACATATTAGAAAGGATTAATGCTTCCAAAGACTTACAAGCTACAGCTTAGTACTCTGCTATCTGAACACATTGGCCCTGGTACATGTGATGGCTGTCAGCTCAAGGCTCAGCACTCTACAGCTCGAGAAAGATGGAAGCCAGGACATCCAAGCAACCATGGCAAAGGATATGCACCATTCCCTTCACGGATGCAGCAAAAGCCGCAAGCAACTGTGCGCCAAGTCTGGTGAAAGAGTTCAGGGGAAAGAGACAATGTCATGGCACTGGTTTTGCCTGTGGCAGGGTGCTGCCCCACAGAAAACAGACACACTCATTCCAGCTGGCAGAGGTGAAAAGGGAGCACAATCATTTTTATATGGGGCAGAACTGCTGTCTGTAAGTCGCTTTCTGAGCAGAAAAGGAACAAAATTCTCACTAATCCATGTCACCCACAAAGCTTATCCATCTCTTTCCCTTTAAAACCACATGGCTCTATAGAATTGCTCCTGTAGAGGGGCAGGGGAGTGGGATGACCTGGACTATATAGCATCCACAGAAAGCACCACAGCTCCCTTCCCCTGCAGGCCTGAGGGGCTTGCAGGACACACAGTACTTGTGGACAGGCAGTACTTGCAGACACCAGCGGGCTCTGCACACAGGCTCACAGGCATTAGATTCCCCTGTCTTGATGAGGGTCAGCTGGATCTTGTGGCCTGTGTAAATAACAATGTTATGGAAGGAAGCTGAATAGAATATTCTTCATTTCAGATCCATAGTTCTGAATGGAGGGAAAAGAAATAAAATTTAGAAATCAATCCTAGACCCTAAAGTCTCCTGAAGGGGAAAGACACAAGAGACTGATGCAGCAAGTTCCACTAAGTTATTTAACTGGTACCATGAGATTTGATTAGAATTCTTAATTTCCAACTCATAAGCCCACATGCTGCCTCTTTCGCTCTTCTAATTAACAGTATTACTTAGCACTAATAAACTGCTTTCATTTTCAAGGGGCTTAAGAAGACAAATTAATCACCTCAACATGTCTGAAAGGAACAGATGGCAATGAAGTATTAACATTGCAATTTCACAGTTGGAAAAGCTCCCGAGAGAGGGGGCAGTAGCAGTGTCTGAAGGACACCTAGCCCTGTTCCCTCTGTGAAGCTGGGGTCCCTCCATCTCACCTCCACTCTCAGTTTTTGCTTTAACCCAACCTCATCACACATCACTTTTTCTAGAGCAAAGTTACACTGTTTTTCTTATTCATTCTTTGATAGTGAGTTACATCCTTTTTAGAAGGTCTCTTACCTCAGCACATTTCCAGACAGGTCGTTACTGCTTTGGATTTAAAAGACTAAATGTCTATCCAATAATGCAATTAGTCCAGCCTGTCATTATTCTTACTGGCTATAAGCAGAGAAGTGATCAGGAAGAAATGCACTGCTCTGTCCATACGGTGGAGATGCTCTTTTTCCCTAGAACATCTTGGTTACATTTCAGCACAGAACAGCTGACTGCCTTTTCCTCTTCTCACTCACTCTTGTCTCAGAGGACTGTGCAAAATTGTTGCTCTGTGGGGTCTTTTGGCTCAGCTGTACAACATGAACTTTCTTAAGCTACATCAGGAAGGAAGACAGGCTTTCTGTGGAACAGGGGTTCCTAAAGCAAAAACGTTCAGGTGAGGACAAAAAAATAAATACAATTATTTTAATAGTAGCTGATGTGACAACGACTAAGCAATTGTTTAGTGTGTTGTTTTGGCTTTCTTAAAAGAACTTATTTAACTATGGAGGTTTTTTATTTAAAGCACTGAGATAATACCCTCTATTTCAGTATTAAACCTCAGTCAAAGATTATCTCAGGTTGAAACTGCAAAGATAATAATCAGCGTCAAATGTCTGACAGGTTTTGGCCTCTTCTCTAGGAATGGTAACAGTAAATACTAATTCAGAATGAAATTACTTATTCTAACTCCTTTTCAGAACTATTTCAACAGCATACTGATATTAGCATCAATTGCCTTCAATCTCTGCTGAGCCCCTGAGCTAAGCATCTCAGCCCATTATCAATCTCAGCCATCAAGTATCAATGTACAGTGTATAATGAATTCCTTCTAGAGACATTAGTTAGTGTCTAGGCACAACATATCCAAAATACTGCATTAACTGGGACTGTTCCCATATGTTAAGGTAAAGAAGGCACACTGAGACAAAGGGTTAAGCACCCAGTGTGTTAGTGCATCCCTCCCTGAGAATTCCTGGGAAAGGCAGCCCTAATCTGCTCAGCTGAACATGTACCTGAGCATTCAGGCTGGGGAGCAGAGGCAGCATGACACAATGCAAGCTGGTTTTCAAATGGGCTTGAGAAAATAGTACACCCTGATTTCACCCTAGCTTGACAAGCACCTGTGTTCAGCATTGACCCACTCAGTTATAACTCTAGTGTGAGTTTTCCTGCTACTTTATTTATATTTAAGAGTAGAATGTAATGGATTTGGATTTTCCTAAGTTAGAAAACATTAAAAACAGAGTTCTCACACTTACAAGAGTAACACATCAACAGAGAATAGTTAATACACAAAATGGCTGCATTTGATTTTTTTAAAAAATTGAACCCAAATGCAAAATTAATCCAAACATCCCTTAAGACTTTGATTGGACAAGTAAAACTACTTGTTTTATCCCTGTAGCTAATATTCAGATGCATGTTTGTTGTCGGGGTTTTTTCTCAGATTTCCATTATATTCTTGTATTTTAAACCTTTCTAAAATGTAGGAAGCCCTCAAACATAAGCACTACTTTTTGTAAGTAACACCAACCCTGATTAATAACACAAAGATTCAGAATGCCCATAAAGAGTGAGCATCTGTTTTTCTGAACTTGCAAATCATTGGTACCCTTTGCCTTTACTTGTAATTTATTTTTCTCATGCAGGAATGCTAATCACTGTTTAGGACTGTAGTAGCAAGTCATACCAATGCATAAACCATAAGTAGCTGACACCAGAACTGCATGAAATACAAGAATTGTTACAGGTTTTATAGCACAGCAGCCAAAGAATTCAAGGGACTTTGTCATATTATTCTAGTCCCTTCTGCAAACTCTCTCTTTCTGACCAGTTTGATACTGGCTTGATACAGTTTCACCTTCCTACAGCTGGGGGTTTTATTTTGGAGAGGTGCTTGGAATGGCAGAGGTGGGAAGGAGAGTACAGATTTTTCACGTGTCAGATAAAGTATGGATTACAATGGCCGTGGGAGGAAGGTACTCTTCCTATTTTAAAGCTTTAGTTTGACTCTTCAAATCTTTAATTCTCCTGCACACGTGAGGACAAGCTAACAGACAGCATAAGGTTTTAGACCACTACAGTGTTTAAAATTCTCAGAGTGTAATGTTTGAAGAAAAGAAAAAAAATCAATGTTCAGTATTCTGAGCCATATAATAAGCCTGTACAGAAACTGCTTAGCTAAACTCTAAATAACAGCAATTTTATTTAGTTACTCATTGCTTCCTTGTTCCTATTAAAGCTTCAATAAAAGGAATTTTAACATCCAGAATCATTATCAGAACATAGATGCTCACAGCTATAGAGGCATCCTAAGTAAGGCATTGTATTCCAGTGGTTTCACACTTGGTTTGTACAAAACTAATTTTGAGCTCAGACTTCTTTGAGGCCAAAGTCCCAGGGTCTGAATGAAGCCTCACGAACACAAGGCGAATTTCACAGGAGCCAGCTCTGTTAAATCCCACTTTGCCCAGGAGTTAAAATTTGATCTTGAACTACCCTACATCATTAAATTAATGTATCACAGGACATTCCTGCTAGGAGGTTCTACATTTAAGGATTTTCTAGATGAAACTTTAAAGCTGTCCTAATCACCAGGGGTTCCTCTTGATATGCAAATGTCAGGTCATCATTATGGAGACAGTCTGCTAACTTACTGGAACAAAAACCAAACCAACAAAGCACAACCATACACATTTAAAGTAAGAGTGAATAAATCCACAGCAGTAAGTTCTCAGGCACTGCAAATTTTCTTTTGAGACAAATGAATGTTTCTCTTCTCTCTCATAAAAAAACACATTGCAGATCTCATTTCCCCAAGAATCTTAGGCATTCACTAAAGGCACAATACTACTGGAAATAGTATTCTCAGCTTCCTTGACAAACCTTTCACTTCAAACGGGCCCTGCACTACGGCTGCATTACACTATCATAACATGTTTCTCACTGAAAACCTGTTTGCAAAGTTGTTTTTAGAAGAAAATAAATCTTTAAGCTGCCCAAATGACCAAGGCACTCAGAATAACCTTAGGACTGTCCTTTGGGGAAGACACAAGGTCTCACTTTCAGCAGATGCCTGACGTCAGACCAGAGAGGGAACACAAGACAGGCAAAGGTTATGTGCAAACTGTCCCCTGTGGCTTACGCAAGGGCCAAATAACCACTGCTCAGGATAGATGCACGTAAAAAGAACTCACTGGAAATTACTTTTAATATAAGCAAACCAAAACTGCTCGTGAGTTGTAGGGTATGGTGGTGCCACAGACTAATCTGAACAGCTTCCATTTCAGGTCTCTAAAACAAGCATTCAGTAAGTAATTCATATTACATCAATCATCTTTGGTAATACTGTACATTTGTGTCAATCACTTGGTGAACATAAGTTCTGGATATTTAGAGTGTAATTCATCATAACTACAAACTAATTGTAAATTTGATGGAGTGTCCTCCAACTGTACATGAGCTTGCTAAGGGAAGAGTTCAGACTAGCAACACCGAAATTACTTCACAGTTATGTGGAAAAAAGTTACAATTCTTTGTCATAGAACATTACACTAGTCTGTTATTTTGTCTACAGTTGAAGTGGGCTTATAGTCAGGATTATTAAATTAACAGCAAAAAAGCTCCCAAACAATTTAAAGGAATGATTGAAAGCTAAGAACTTTGATTAAAGCATAATTTTTTAACATTGTTTTTCTAACCCTATATTATTAAGATACAGAAAAAAGTCATCATTTCACAAAGATGCATCATTAAAAAAGAAGCTCCATTCCTTACAACACAGTTTAAAACTAACATAGAAGAAAACAGTGCTACATTAAATACAGTCAAGAGCATCTGGATGGCATTATTTAAGTATAATCTTATGTTCTCTGTTATATGGCCCAGCCATAGACTTTACCATGCTTTAATGTATATTTGATGATCACTGAACTTCTCCCACTCAGTGTGACATGGGCTGTCCACATATACTGTGTTAACACTTAAGAGTCAGCAATGTAAATTGTCAGTCATAAATGTGTCATTTATGTACAATTTAAAAGCAGCACAGCTATCCTACACCCTACAGCTGTGCTCACTCCACTGCAGTACTGGAGCGAGCACAACAGCTTGGATATCTCAGGGAATGCATCATTGTTCTGAAAGGCCTTTTTTTCCCAGTTTTTTCAGGGGGTGGCTCCTCATTACTTTTCCCAGCTGCCTCAGCAGGCTCTGTCTGGAACTGTTCTATTTGAAACTCGAGATGTTTTTGAATGGCTACCCCGAGGACTTCTGGATCCACAGATGCCCCATACACTTCCCACGTCATTCCTTCATCATCCCATCTCACTTCACGAACCGGAGATTTGGGGGCCTCCAAGTCTTGCTCCAGGTTCACCTCTGGGAACACATGTGAGTGACCTTCTGCTGCAGCTGCTGGGCTTGTTGCCACCGATTTGCATTCCACGCTTGGAAGAGTTTGTACCTCGGCATCTCTACGCTCCAGAGCTGGTTTCAGGCCTTTGGTTATGTCATTCATAGAGGTCATAGTCCACATATCCTTAGTCGTCACTGCCATGTCTGCACCTTGCTGGCTGCTCAGGGCAACACTGGCAGCCTTGGCTTCCGGAGGAGCTCTCTCCTGCTGAGCAGGTTGCTGCTGTTCTCCACGAACGTTACAGCACTTCAGGATTTTCTTGGCATCCAGGCCTGATTCACTTACTGAAGACACCAGCTTAGGATATGTCAGAATGTCTGAAGCAGAAAAGGAATGAAAGTAGCCAGGTGCTGCCTGCTCCTTTCCTGTCTCACTGACGGAGCACACCAGCCGCGGGACGAGCTGTATGGATGGGATGGGCAAGGAGTGGCAATAGGCCGGGATGGTGGCGTCCGCCTTCAAGGCGTCCTGCCTGAGACTGCAGGGCCCCGCAGAGTTGTTGCGAACCGTCATCACCATGGGGGAGTAGGCAGAGTTTGGAATATTACCGTAAGTCAGACCACCATGAATAATCCCAGGGGCTTGACTGAACATTGTCCTGTTTGGGAAACTGTTTCCAGGCATGTGGGGTCCTAGAACAGCAGTGTGAAATGTGCCAGGATCTGTGTAAACGGTAGTGTTACGTGGAATACTGCCACTGTCAAAGGTATTTGTGGGTACTTGTTGGTCCCTAGGTAGGACCGGAAGATGAGTCACAAGGTTTTGATAGTGAGATGTATTTTCATTTTTTTCTGATCCATATCTCTCCGTTTGGAAAGACATCCCAGGCCCTGGTGGACCGTGCCTGCAGCCAGAAGAGCTCAGGCTGGAGTGAGTAGCACTGGTTTCTGTGTGAGTGACATAAGTCTGCTGTTTGCAGCTGCAGGTTAGGTCTGAGTGGCTTCTCTGAAGGGCAGTTCCTGATTCTTCCATTTTACATGTGCCTTGCTGGTGAACAAAGCAGGCTGAAGAAACATTCTCAACAGTACTGCTCTTTACACATATTTTAGTGTCCCCCACTCCCCAGGATGCTGAGGACTGTTCAGTGACAAGAACATGGTTTGTATCCTTAGTTCTGCCCTCTGAATGGTCATTGGCTGACTGGTAATTTATGGTTTGGACCTCTGATCCAAGTCCCATCATCCCAGGCTGTGAGGAGGACCATCCAGGACTCTGCACACTCCTTGCATCGCTCCTGTTTTCCAGGATATGGCAGAAGGTGCTGCTGTGGCTTTTCTTCAGCTCCTGTTTGTTTTGCCTTTCCTCTAAACTCCTTGAGTGCCCAATACAGGCCAGATTTGAGGAGCTCTTGGATAGCGGGTGACTGTTGACATTCAGGAGACTGTGACAAGTAGAACTTAGCGAGTCCTGGTAGGAATGGGTGTGGAGCTGGTGGCTGTCAGATGACATGGCAAAGCAGAAAGATCTGCAAGAAATGGTGGAAAAGAAAAAGATGCAATTTAAGTAGGAAATAAATATACTGGAAACTATAATTTCTACTGACCTTCTGCTTGGGCTTCTTGCCTTACACAGTTCACAAGTACTTTTTAAAAAGTGCAGTACTCTAGTCTAAGTGTACTCAGACCAATCAGTTTCCATTTTCACTTTCCCCGAAGATTTTTTCTCTAAATTAGATCCAGGATTTTTTTGAAATTCTGGTGTATTTTTTCCAATTCATAAAACACAAAAGGAAAAATATCCTCCTTGGTTTCTACCTTTTAACAATAACTATCCCAGCATTACCAAGTATCATATCCCCAAATTAACTGGAGCCATTTTTTGGGACATCCAGAGATGTCATGTAACCTAAGTAAAGACAGAAGTATTTTCAAAGTAGATAGCTTTTCACCAGGGTGGTCATTAAGCCAATGATATTAACTGTATTGTCAAAACAAAAAAAGTTTAGTTTTTAGTCTCTTCACATCATCATTTCAGAAGTTATACAGTCACTGATGGAGCTTTTAAACCTTAAAGCCGCAACAACTGAACAAGTTCTCCCTTTTTCCCCTACCTTTCCTAGCAAGATTCTTGATATTTCACGTTACGAGAAGATCACTGTTTTAGTCCACTCTTTTCCCCAAGCCCACACAAGTGTACAGTAGGTATGGACAAAATTGTTTTGACCCCCTGTGACAGAGATGACATGAAACCCAAGGAAATTACCTCTGCCAGGCCAGTGCAGGGTCACTGCCAACGTTCCCAGAAAAAATAATGCTGGGCAGCACTCCAGCTTGCGCTCACCCCTGGCACTGCAGGAGGTGGATGCAAAGACAGATCCAGTGAAAGGCTGGAGGTGAAATTCCCCTCTCTCTGTAAGGAGAATCTGCACCTCAGCACTACCTCTGTTAAGGGTGCATGCTCTGGGCTCTTGGGCTGCTCACCTTTGCAAATCTACAAGTTCATGCTGGCTGTGGAAGGTGCACACTCATGGCACCAGAGGCAGGGTAAAAATGAAACAAGCAAATCTTTAGCCAAAGTCTTGAAGTTCTTCTGTCCTTTTTTTATAGTCATTTCTATTTTTAGAAAATCCTCATTTCTACCAGTTGGTGAAGTACTCTACATGTTATTAACATTTATGTTAGCAGTTTCACATCTAAGGGAAGCTCTGATTGAAGATTTTGGATCTCACCAGATTTAGCGATCCATTTTTACTGATTGAATCAGATATTCCACTGACTGACTACACATATTGCCTGGTGTCACAGAGGTGTTGCAACATTTGTACAACTGAAGTTATTTTAATATGTTTCTATATCTACCCACACAAATACATATCTGTCTTTTCTATAAGAACTCACTGTGTTGAACAGAAAGATCGAGAGTATTTGTGCATTGCTTCCAGGCCAAGTACTACTGGATATTTTGTTGTGCAGATGTAGAGAGTGAAAGCCAGAATTTCTCATTTTAGACAACTTTCCCTCAGATACACTCTATGGACTCTGCCTCCTTAGCAGGTCTCTGACAGAAACCTGCACAATTTCTTGTGCACTGTATCACTAAAACAAAAATGAATGTGTGGAACAGGAAAGGTACATACACATGGTGAACAAAAGCAATGTACAAATATAACAGGGAAGTTCATTCTTATCATCAAGGACACAGTGGCTGCAAGGGCTCACATTCAACCCTCTCAGTGAGAAGCTTCTCATTTGTGATCCTTTTAATGTGATATTTACAGGCTTCAAGAGTCATGTACCAACGTAACTGATAAGAACATGCCTTTTGCTCCCTCTGCCAACCAAGAGCTCTACAGCTGATCCGGGCAGCTATCAGTGCTTGTAATTCCATTGCCACTGTTAACTCTGGCAGGCTAACAGGTTGCAATCTTTCCATCACCTGAAATCCACTTGTGTTGGCTGTTTTCCATAATGAAATTAAATTGAGCATGACAACATTAAAAAAAATAATATTTGCAATCACATTCTTCCAAAAATTCTCATTGTGGGTAGTGTAGCAGGGACTCATGACTAGCAGCAATATCCTCTAGCATAGGATTTGCTCCAATTTGGACTGTATGCAGAAAAAAGGTGATTTCCCATCCTTCATACATGTTACCTCTCCTGCAGCCACTTATGCACATGGGTGTAGTCTGCCACACAGGGTTCAATGGAGTCAAGAGGATTGAACCCCAGAGCAATAGCTGCCTACAAGGTGAAAACCTTACTGTTAATCTCTTTAAAAGATAATACCTGCAAAGGCTCTCACACACACCTGGATGAAAGCACACTTAACTAATGGAAATCCTCAGACACAAATATTGAGACTCAGGTGTAAGGAAGCTTCAAACATATCCTGTTACAAATGATACAAGGCTTAGGAAGTTTGAAGGGCTCTCTTACAAAGTTTACAGAGTTCAAATACGTACACACACACAGAAAACAAGGTTTCTATTTGCTTTCTTTATGTAGCAATGGACATTGCTGCAGAAGCCTCTGTAACTGAAAGAAGTGATGCATTTGAAACTGATTTGTCACCTCACACACAACACATTCAGATGGATGAAACAGACCAAATACAGTGACATCACCGAAAGCAACGTCCAGGGTGATGCTGGCAAGGAAACTTCCAAAGAAAACTCCAAAGAAATTTATTTTTGCCCCACTGCAGGTGAAATTGTGACCAAACATGGGCTGCTGTGACATACACGTACATGAAGAATGTTCTAGCCAGCTACTCCCAACAGCATCTGAACACTTGCTCAGACAGACCAGTGCTTCACGCTAGCATAACTGTAACAATTCTCCTACGGCCTTGGGCCTTCCCCAACTCTGCACTTCACAGGTGCACTGCTGGCACCTGATTGCTCAGGGTGCACAGAAATCCCCTGAGAAGAGGCCCAACACTGCACACACACCTCCAAAGGTGCCAGGCCTCCCACGGAGCCCAGCGCCAGCCCATGGCTTCTGGGAAAGGCTGGGAAGCAGAAGGGTCTGGATAGTCCTTCTGACACCTCTGCCAGCAAGGGGCTGAGTCAGGTAAGGAGAATGAGGTGCCAAACTTTTTAAAGATCCAACCCCAAAACATGGAACCTCTTCAATGTCACAGCCTGCAACACCTTTGTATTTTGTGAATCAGCTAATCAGGAATGGATTACCTACATGAAACATACATAGAAACACACTGATTTTGTGGGCACATAGGCACCCAAACCAACTTTCTTTGTGTGTGCCACTTGGCTTAACTTTCATTTTTAAGATGCAAAAATATAGTTTATAGGAAAGGAATTTTAATAAAAAATATCTCCTTTAAATTGTGAGTCTGTCTGAAAGATTTCAATTTGAATTTTCAAAAGAAATTCACACCTGAATACACAAATAAGAAAGTATGAATTTTTGAGGCAGATACTCTGCTATGAATATATAGAAAATTGTTAGACAAGCAGAGAAAGGATTAGGATAGAAATGGAATTAACATCCACTATTTTTGGCTTAGCTTCAGATAGCTTATGAGGGGATCTAGGCTGCTTTCACTAATTCCACTGAACTACTTTAAAGCAACAAATGTGTATTTTGCTATGACTTATGATTAAAGTTTTGACCTATTTAATGCACCAGTAAATTTAGTCTCAAAATATTAAATATAGTGCATGCTATCAATTGAAAGACTTTCACTGTAAATTAACCATGATTCTAAAATCCTTTGGTATTTTTGTATTCCACACATGTACTTTAATTGAAATTTCAACAACACTCAGCTTTTAGTTTGAAACTGTTCCCCCTTGTCCTATATGCCCTCTTTTTTAAGAACCCCCACTTAGTACTTTGTTACTATAGTTAGCTAACAGAGAGTGAGGCAGTGAGAATCACTTGACACCTTGAATAGAAGTTCAGAGGTTGTTCAGAGAGCAACAGGTAGTTGCAGAATTTGGGAAGTCAGAGAAATTTGATACAATTCACTACAAACATGCATGCAATGCCAGAGACTTCTCTAAATCTTCCACAGTTATTTTTTCTTTATATAAGTCTGACAGTCAATCCACAAGTCAACAAGATTTATAATAATGACTGCAACTGTTTCACCCATCTTCACTTGGCTGATTGTACAATAAAAACAATTTTTTTCTTTATTTTATATTTTCAAAACCAGCATCTGACTGCAAAGTAAGTTATAAAATCAAAGCCAGTTTCAGGGGAGAGAGCACTAATATGCAAATGTGGAATATGGAAAAGCTAAGCAATCTGACCCATACCAACATTTTTGGATGATGACTGTTATTTTTGGATGCTGACCAGGACCCTCCATGGCAGCCCTAGCCCTTTCAGAGAGGATACTTTCTGAGAATTGCTGGGGGGGTTGCAAGGTCTTTGCCCTGAATTTGCTCCTTCATTTGCATCATTCTGGCCCTGCTGTGCAATAATCAGCTCCACAAGGCAAACACAGAATTTCTGCAACAACACCAAACTCCAAGACAAACACAATTATAATTTTTACAGGAAGAATAATGTCATTTTAATTAAGAAATTTACTTGAATAGAAGGCTGCTAGATAGAGGTTCTCAACTTTTGAGATTATTTCTGATTATTTAATCTTATTACAAGCACCAAGGTTATAAATTTGAAAGTTAAGAACAGTTTATGGCTGAAATGACAGAACTTTAATCACATCCTAAGGGGCAGCAGTCACTTAGCCATAAACACTGCTGCCCCCTGCCTGGGGCACAAGACAGCACATACAGGAAAACCTGCATTTCTGCCCAAACAGCTAAGCTACCTCAGGTACCAGAAGCAATTCCGTATATTCACACTGGGTTCTCTTCAGGCCTGATATTTTATAAGCAATGTGGCTTCCTTAGTGCAACCCATGACTAAACTTCTAAGATACATGTTTAATGTGATAAAATGATATAAAAATGAACATCATCTAATACGACGTTCATTTCCTTTAGAGCTGGACTAATTTTAAAGAAATTTATACCGTCAAAATAAAAAAAAAACATAAGAGTGTGCTTAGGTCTAAAAGTTGTCCTTGCTTGCCCACATGGAGAATTACTTGCACAAGATAAGAAAGATCTGTTTTGCTTTAGACAGATTGGCATGATAGCATTATGAGAGCTGATGGCTTCTCCCTAACTACTACTACTACTACTACTACTGAAGGAAATAGCTCATTAACAGTAATCGCTAACATTTACATTGGGGGGGAGTCAAACCACTTGAAAGGCATTGGCAAAACAGGATTAGCCATGGTAAAAAGCTTAGAGATTCAAGTGTCTGGGATTAGGAGTTTTGTTGTTGCTGTTTTGTATTGTTATTTTATTTTGGTGAGGTGTCAGTGAAAGGAAGAAATAGAGGAGTTACAGTAGGGGAAAGGTATCACTTGTCAGGGAACATAAAAAAAATTCTCTGAATTCTGTCCATACAAAAAATAATTTCTCTAAATTCTGTCAACTAGATTAATAAAGACTCTGGTTGAGACCCCAATCACTTAACCTTTAATCCATCATTGTTCTATAGGCTTTCCATTTTGGAATAGCATTATAAACAAACTATGCCTTGTTCAGTTTAATCTGCTAATGCCCTTTTGTAAATATTTTCTATCATCCTAAGTATTTCCAAGTATCAGCCAGATCTACAGGACAGACTGGTTTGGGCATCTAGAGATACCAACAGACAAACACAACAGACAAGTGCACACTGTATGCAGAGGAATGGGGTTGTTTTCCAGTTCTGCACTGCAAGAAGCACTGGGGACAGTAGGGCCACATCACTGGGACCATAATTCACAAGGGGGAGGGGGAGGACACTTGACTAGAAAACATGAGAGCAGGTAGAGCTGTGACCCTCAGTGCCTAGCACTGCCAAAGCAGAGGCCTCGTGTCTGCCGCCCTTACAAGGCCACTGGCCACAGCCTCGTTGGTTTCTGCTAATTACTCCTTTGGCTGCCAGGCTTTCCTAAAAGACTTTTGTCTTTTCCCCATCCTGTGCGGAGCACATTGGGCAGGGACCGGTGACAAGGCTGAGAGTGAAGAGTCCCCTTTACCCTGAGTGTTAATGAACCTCGGCTCTCTCCTTCCTGAGGGCCACAGCAGAGACCTCTTCCCCCAAACGCTGTGGGTGCCACGGGTGCCCTGGTTACCAGTGGCCTCAGCAGGAGATAACAAAGGAGTTGCCTCATCAGAAAATGAATAGATTCCAACATTTGCCAACGCGTTCGCCCCAGTGCGGAACGACAAGGCCACTGGCCACAGTGCCCAAGAGCCTAGAAAACCCATGCAGGAAGCTCAGCATTCTCTTTTAAGGACCAGGGACAGCATTCTCTTTAAGGCCCCGGCAGAGTCTGAGCCAGCAAAGCAGAGCTGACAACTCTGAATTCTAGAAATGAAAAAGGCTAAAATGAAAGTGCCATGAGAGAGGAGCCTGATAGGGATGAACCAAAGGAGATCACTTCAGTGACACCTTCAGCTGAATTCCCAGGAAGGACAATTCATATGGCTGTAAATAAATTACTGGGAAACCAGAGAGAGGTGCCCTCTGTCACAAGGGAGGCATGTGTTGGGACATTGTCCTGACACCACCACATGATTTACTACTGCAACATGTGGCGTCCTCTTCGCCGCCTTTTCTATTTAGTCATCTCTTCCGGAAACAACTTCAAAAAACTCTTGGAGTTCATCTTTTTTTAGAAGAATTTTACGAATAAAACATTACTCCCACTATATCTCCACGTGGAGATCTGCCTCAGCATACAAACTACCCTACAATATACCCAACAGAGCTAAAATATGAGATATTGTACAGTCATATTTGATGCTCACTTTTACTGTTTGACAGATCATTTCTTTAAAGCTCATCTCTTCAGTTAGAAGACTTAAAACTTTAATTACAAATTAGATATGACGACATGTTCATGTAATCATCTGTTTTCACCAGCTGTGGCCAAAAAAAATCAAATGCAATATAATGACAGCAGGCGACATTGACCTAGAATCATGCTTACAGTGAATAGTGCATGCCTAAAGAAGTGGTATATTCATATAATTGTCTTTCTGGCTTAAGCAGGACAGAATTAAGCAAAATGAAACTGTTAATTCAGATGCAGGATTATGCTCTAAGAATTGATGGCTACTGATATCCACTGGTATTGCAGAAGTCCTGTGACAAAAATATTTGATAGTTTCTTTAGAATTCATCTTTAATGCAGAAAATATGCAGTGATCTATCCACATTTGGATTTATTTCAGAGACAGACACTAGTATACTAGCCTTTCCCTCTTCACAGCAGGGGATCAAAACCTATTCCTACACATGTTCCAGCTTGGAGGAGACAGAACTGGTCTGGTGTTGGACAACTCATGCTCCACAGAGCTCCACTTTTGTAGCCACTTTTCAGTCCTGAGCAGACCAGCTCCAAAGCAGCCCCACTGATCTGGAACTCTGCAAAAACACGTGGCCATAGTTTTGCCCAGAAAACGTCTGCCTCTCAGAGGCCCAAGCCTGCCAACTGTGTGAATCACAGCTGCCTGCACAGCAGCACGAACTTAAAAATCATACAGAAAACCAGAAGCTCACTTACAGCCTCCTTCCAATCTCAGAGTACAGCTGGACATCAGTGCAACCTGCACAAGAGGCCAGCAGTTTACACATCCAACAAACTCCACCCAAACTGGCTAAGTGCTTAGAATATCTACTTGCAAATTCATGTGTTTTCGTAGAAAATATTCAAATTAATTTTTGCTGTTTGCTTGAAAGCTTAACAGCAACAGTTAGAGGGAAGGTACGAACTCGGCTTATCCTCCCTGCCCTATGTACATCCCAGCCTGAATGGCACTGCACTTCTGAGTGTGAGGGCAGTGGGATACCCTTCCCTGCCAGGTGAACACACCTGGGACAGCTAAAGCTGTGCTCCAGCCTGTGGGAGTGGACGCACAGCCCATGTGGGTGCTCTGTGCTGGCTGCAAAGAGTCAGAAAAGCGCAGAGCTGAGCCTAACACGCCCAGCCTCCCCATAAAACTCACTCCCTTGCTTCAGTGTTGTGCCAACAGAGATAAAAGCTTTACAGCCAGCTGCAAAGGCAGCTCAGGCAGACAAAGGAAGCTCAAATCTGCCTTAAAAATATTGAATAGATATAGCCGCAAGTACAGCAGCTTTTCATGTTCACATATCATCCTTAATTGAAGGATGGCAATTCCTACAGCAGCAAACAGGAATAATGGTGATATAACCAACAGTAATAGCAATCGGAAGGTCTTCAAACATCTCCATCAGGATAAAGACAATATTTTTGATTGAAAGATACCAAAACAATTAAAGATGGCTCATTATTCTTCAACATGTAATAGTTGAATCGCTTTCCTACCTAGAAAAACCTGGGAACTTACCTAGAAAAACCTAGAAATCTACTTTCATTGCTTGTTCCCTCGTTTTCCCCTGTGATTGAACACTATACAAGGGCCACAAAATCCCCTTCAATTATTTATTTAAATAACAGCATTTATGAACTGTATGCAAAACCTTGGAGAAAAGAAGAATTCAAAACCACAATCCATCTACCTCTAGAAGTTGCTCTCAGTGGTGGCAGAGAAGAGATTGACTTTGACACTGCAGACTGACAGAAAATTGACTTCCAGAACTTAAAAAAAAATTGCTCAGTAATTAGAAAGAGGAAACAATTGCTTTCTAATTCTGTCAGTGCTCACTGACATAGTGTATGACCTTGAGCAAGTCATTCCCTTTGTGACTCAGTTTACTCATCTGTGACTCACAGATTAGATGCAGAAGCCCCTGATGTAGGTATTTAAAGGCTTAATTCATGATTGCAGAGCACTGTCAAATCATAGAATCAAAGATATTAAATATAAGATGCTGAAGATAATACATTCTGGCCTGTCCTTTGTAATATTTGGATTGAAGTAAATAAATAGATCATCTTCACAGGAAGTTCTTGTCGCACTTGCAGAAAACTCACCTTGACAGTAAAGTTCAGACACCACCTGTGCTTCAGAAGCATATGTTTAAAGCACCCCCTGCAACTTTCCAGCATTGTAAGTATAAGTAATCTCAAGGATTTCAAATACTCAAACTCAGCAGAATTTCTCAAATTAGGTGTTGTATGCATATACTCTCTGTACAATATGCAGGCTGACAATATGTATATTGTATATGCATGGTATATTAAGTAGCAATTATTAATTACTATAAGCAGCTTCATTAAACTTTCTAAGCAGAGTTGTCACAACTGCAGACCGTGTTGTCTTGCAACTGAAAAACTGCCACATGCACTTGTAGGCTTTTATTTACTATGACCAACTTCTCATGAAAAAGAGATTCTGTGACTAATTTAAGCCTTCAGTTCACACTGCAAGCTGTCTTTTACATATCCTTAAGCTGGAAAAGAGCTGGCAACCTCTATCCAAGGGGCTAAGTGAGTACTGAAAAGAACTAAAAGGGGACTAGCTAATTGTGTTTCATAGCCTTAAAAGTTGCCATTGTAGTATGAGGTAGCTTTGAAACTATTTAAACAAGGAATATAGGAAGAGGAAGTTTTCATTTCAAACTTGGTATTTTGTCATTAAAAAACATTATGCCAAAGTGCAATATCTATCTCTCAGAAAAGGAGCTGTCCTAATTCATCTGTGGTCGAATCAGACCTATGTGGGGAACTCTTATCTATAGTTTTCAGAGAACATCTGAAAGGGATGAAAGAGAGCATTTACCCACTCTCTCAGGACTAAGAACAACGTTAGAGCTTGGCTAGAGGAGAGCCCCTGTCTCCTAAGGCTTGATGCCAGAGACCGTAAGGAGAAAAAACCCAAGACTGGGTAAGTAACAGTGCAGAGCAGCAGACTAAAGTTTGCAAATACTTTGTCAAATCCAGGTATGTGAAGTATTCTTCCTCTAGAACTAATGTTTACACCCCACTCTACGTAAACAAACAGATTTCCTCTCCTCTTGGTTAGTCTCAATCATAAACCAAGCTGCAGAAGTCTCCACTTCCTTTTTCACATTTAATAATGTCAGAATCACAAAGCTTTGAGGTATAAATCTGGAGCAACTCAAGAGCCGCAAGACAATTCAGTGCCGGTCATCATTCAGATAGCGGAAGGTCCCACCTGTGTGACATGGACAACTAGAGAATAACTCTTCAGGCATCTGCTGTTAACTGCTAGCAACAAGACACTGATTATATAGAATAAAGGCTCTGCTACAGGAGTTCTTTGCTTTTCAAACATTGGTTTGACCATTTTCAAGACTCACGCAGACGGAACCCTAAGAAATCTGATCTGACCTCACAGATGTCTCTGCTTTGAGCAGGAGATTGGAATAGATGAATTTGCAAGGTACCATCAAAAATGACTTTTTTTTTCTTCTTTTCATAAATACGTGTTTTTATCTGTCAGTACCAATGAATGTCATGCACCTTCTCAACCTGAGAAGCTGAAATGTGAGGCCATTTTGCAATACTGAACCACTTTTAATTGATTAGTAGAATCTGTACGTTTTACTGAAACCTCAGTACTTTTTACTGAGACAGGAATGACTTTGGAAAGGAAGCACAAAGGTGATCCCCATAGTCTACATGAAAGGTGATCTATAGGAAGGAGACAGTAACTCCAAAGTTTCTTTCCAATACATTAGCACCTCTCTTGTTACTAAATCAACAAAATCACTCCATCCCTTTCACAGTTCAGAGGTCACTGAGAACCAAATAAGACTGCTATAACAAGATATATGTTTTTCCTTGATGTTTCAAGAAGTACTAATCTACCCTGCTCAGTCATACACTGAACTTTTCCAGGAGATTCTCTGCAGGAAGCAATAATTTTAAAAGTCTTAGAAATAAAATATCCAGCTCATGAGAGCTAGGGTGGCTTTGCGCATTCATCGTCTCTCCAATTTCCATGTTAGGTTTGCTTAGCTTGAGCTGAAAATGAGTTGGATCTTTCACTTCAGCTCAGATGAACTGGGTTCTGTCAGTTTTCTGCACTGTTGACTGAAGCTCTGCAAGTCAAATGAAGGTCTTACAACTGCTCAATCCCATTAACCTTCATTTGCACACTGAGGTGCGCCCTTGCTAAAGCTTAATTAGCAAATATTCTGCAGATGGAGAAAGACTCCTGCTCCTTTCTCTGCTTTGTATTAAATTCACACTGTGCACAAGTCAAGCCATCATTTTGCAAGAACTTCCCCACACAGGGACAGGACACTTTAAAGATGATCTTTCTTATGAAGCTTTTTGGAGCAGAACAATGCTTGGCTATAACTCACACGCTTAATGCTCACACACCAAACTAGGAAAGACCTGGCTGATGGCAACTTCATTTAGTTGGTTGTCCCAATTCTCATGCTCTGAGTGCATCTAAGCAGACCCAAAGTGATATTTTTTTTCGTGGTTCCTGTTGCTAAAGATAATTTCTCAGAGTGGTACTTCTTTATTCTGAAGAACTTTAACAGCTTTTCTAAATGGAAGAGGCCATCTGCTTCCCAACAATCCCCTAAGCAATCAGAGAATACTCCTAAAGGAGAGTTCTTAACATACAGATAAACTACTACCTGCACAGCTATAGATTAATTCAATTGTTATAAGGCATCCATAAGAAATAAGGCATCAAATTATCTTAACCAGAGAAAAGCTCAGCAATATCTTTCAGTTTACTGCCTTCTCTTTGTATCCCTCGTGCAGATATTCCTTACCACTGTACTCAAACATTTATTTTCATGCTCCCCCTCATTTTGTTTTTACAGAAAAGATATCTCTCTCACCACTGAAACGCTGGCCCCAAACCACCCCCTGAAAGAAAAAAAAAAGGCTATTCGAAGTTTGGACAATTCACATCTTCCAGAATCTGAAGATCCCAGAGAGATACTGTGCATGCACACAGCTTTACTGCTTACACCAGTTAAAAACCTCTTATTTCTGTACAATGAAGCTGCAAGAATTAACTAAAAGGCCAGTGCCTGCAGTCCCTATGGTGTGGCTCATGGCCATGGGAAATGATTTAAAAAGAAAAAAAAAGAGTTTAAGGCTGACAAGGAAAGTAAAGTAGCAAAGTGCTACATCATTTGCAGCCAATGATTCATGCTGTATTGTTGCTCTTGGGCCAAAATGGTTTGAGAGTAGAAGCAATGAAGTATCGCACACACCTGCCAAAGATACTTGCTGCAACAAAAGGTTGGTATGATAACAAAAATAGTACTTTTTTTCTGATTAATTGGAAAAAATACTTGTGGAACACATACCATTAACAGGTTTCTTTCAAGTCCCTAGCTTTGGAAAGCATCATTCCTAGGCTGCATTCTCCTGCAAAATGTGTAACAGCTTGCAGTATCCAAATACAAAGGACCAGTGAAGTACACTCCATCCTCATTTAAAAACATAAACTCCAGGGCAAAGGAATGAACAATTCAGTCTCTCTAACCTCCAGAAGAGTCCACTGGAGAAGAAACAGGATTTTGTTGCTGTTCTGCTCAGAAATAACCTGCCTGCCGTCAGGTGTAACAAGATCTCACTGGTACAAGCAAATACCTCTGCTCATCTGCGGTGGTTAAAAGCTACCTCCAATTTACCCTTTGTAAAGGGTAAAAATTGCCCTAACAGGGAAGAAAGAAAATCAAACTTCAGAAGTCTAATGATCATCAATAACAATTTTCCTCTGTTTTACACTCCCTCATACATTTTAATTTTTCAAGTGCAGTTTGAATATGCATAGTTTCCTATGGAAGGAAAAATGCGGATTTGGCATGGTTATCTGATGGAAATCTATCACATTTTGTATTATAAACCAACTCTGATACCACTAGGCCATATACAGTTTACTGCTCATGTTTATGCAGCCCTAAATAACTGTCAGATAAACTAAATTGCAATTCCAGCTTTCCCTGGAATACAGTTAAGATAAAATGTCTGGACAATAAAAATCAACAAAACCCAATAAGTGGAGAAGTGTTTATGGACTAATCCAGACACAGCATGAAAACATTAAGCCCCCATCTAATCCACCCTCCTAAATGAAAACTTCTCAAAACCTAATTGTTTTACACAAAGACTCCATGCAGAGGTCTCCAAACTCAGATCTTACTACAATCAAAGTCCTGCAAACATTCAGACATACACTAAAACATGCAAACAACCATCTGCAAGCTTTCATCAATGTCTTGGTGCAAGAAAACCATTGATATTTTTATATTTTTGTATGAGATTATTACTTTGAAGCGTGAGTCAGTGGAAGAAAGGCAGATTTTGATCTATACAAGGTCCATCTCATTTATGTCCAAGATCAACATCTTGCAAAATATATTTATCGCATGGCTACCTTTCCCATCACCTTTCGTGCTTAGAGTTCTCAAATGGAAACAACTGCTTGCTCCCCCTCCCTTTTCCCTCTTCCTCTAAAATCCAGGAGTGTCTCAGCACAGACTCTTGCTTTTAACCACAATGTATACACAAAACAGTCTTCTACTGAACAGAATCTTCTAAGGATTCTGATATAAAATATTTAATCTAGCGACGATAAAAAGCCAAACCAAATCAAATTTGTGACTTTGGAAAAAAGATGTTTTGGTTTAAGAGAAAAATTTTAGTTGCCATTTTAAATAGCAATTAACCATTTATCTAGGAAGGAAAAGTGTAAAACAAAGCCACTATGCAGAAAGCACTGAAATATTCCTCAGAATTTTCTAGTATTGGATATTCCTAGGAATTAAAAAAACATGTGGTACACATGAAGGAAACAGTAAGTAAGATTCTCTGTCACATTAGTACTAAAAGGTAGAAATTTAAAGCAATAAAATTTACTCTTTTCTCTTATTTTTAGTATCCAAACCCTAACATGCACACAAGAGATAATCAAGAAGCATCTTCATAAACTCACAGATGTGCAGAGGAATAAGATGAACAAACTTATGGGGTTTTCTCCTCCAAAAAAATAGAGACTTATATATTCTGGAAATATTTACTAAAAGACAAATACATACACACGTAAGTGAAAGACATCAGCACAAAAAACCACCTTCTACAGAACTACATTAAATTCAATTAAAGCTCAGAGTCATAGTTCCCATCATTTCAGAAAAAGAGAAAGCTACCATTTCCTAGGATTTTCAGTCCAGCTATCAACCCCCTGCTGCCAACACAGCACTTACAGAAGCCAGGGTCTGTCTCCGTGCAGCTCCTCTCCCTTCCCTTCCCCTCATCTGCTTTGTTACTCTGCTGGCAAAACGGAGTGGCCTCGGTGTCCTTACAGGAGACGAGAGAAGGGGCAATGCGTGACTTCGTGGTCCTTACCTTCCCCCCACTCAGAGATTGCACATCCAGCTTCCCTGCACAAGCTACTTGGAGGGTATTTAAAAACAGATGCTCAGAAATCTGAGAACAAAAGCCCAAAGAGTACAGATTTCCTCTCCTTGATTCGCCTGATGCTGTTGACACTAAGTTGAGCATATGATAAGGGGAAGGAGGTGGGATTGTTAGAGAGCATCAAAGGCAGGAGACTGGGAGATGGGGTTCCCTCTGCCTCGACGTGGTGCCCCTTCCTGGCTCCCCCCTTGGCTGGAGAGGAAATAAAATGGAGCCTAGGAGGGAGGGAGAGAGATAATCCTGCAGCTTCATCTGATTAGAGAAACTGGGCCTGTGCAGAGCTGGCAATGCCGCCAGGGAAGCACAGGGAGGGGAGGCAAACAGGGGCAGGAAGAGGAGGAGCAGAGGGGGAGGAATAAAATTGTAAGGGTTAAAGGAATATTGTAAAAGGTATACAAAGGAACTGACTCCTGGGCCAAGGCATCCTGGTATGTGTTCAATATCAACCCTCATAAAGAGGTGAAATCACCAGTAGGAAACACCCATTGCGTCTGGTAACGTGGAACAATCAGAAAGAAAACAAATCAAACCCCAAGCCCAGAATGCATCAGTCTCAGGACTGGCAGACTGGGAACAAGGATGTATCCATGAATTGCAAAGAGTGAGATAGTTTGTGCTGAGCAGGGAGAAATGTTAAAAGCAGTATGCTACAGATAATTATCTAGTTTGTGCCAAACAGAACACAATTTAGAACACATTTTCTATTGCAAGTCATTTTTCAGAACCTGTTTCCACTTACTTAAACCCAGAACCTGTTTCCACTTACTTAAACACATTTTAGTTGAACCAAAGTGACTTCCAAGGAGTTTGTGTCGGCACAACATCGGGCCACTCGCAGCTGAGGCTGTCCTCCTGCAAGGCTCCTGCTTGTGCCATCCCTCTCTCCCACACCTGGCACAGGTATTTCTGGGCTCACAGCTGCCCACAGACTGTGCCATCCCCACCGCTGTAGCCCTCAGGGGATCCCAGCCTGCCAGAGGCTGTGGCCAGCCTGCCCTCCCTGCACGCAGACGTGGAGGCAGCACTGTGTCCTCGCCCTCAGCCTGACACAGGGGCTCACCCAGGCACGGGCAGGGTCGGGAGGGTGCTGCTGTTGAGTATCCCCCACCCTATCCTCGCCCAACAGGAATATCCTGCCTTGAGGAGACAGGCACGCAGGTCCTCCAAGCTGCCAGGTGTGACCTGGTGAACAGGGAACATCAAGGACAGATGTGACCAGAAGAATCTTGTCCCCATCCATAGTGGCCCATTTTTGGATAGAATTTCCTCTTTCGCTCACCTTTATGAGGGGCTACACTCAGTCCTTTCCCAAGGATCACTCCACGTTTCCACACTGTGAGTTGCTTTTATTCCTTTCTGGCCTAATCCTCCATTTAGAACTCCACACAAGGGAGGGTGGCTGGATCTCTAGTGGGGCAAGGAGAAGGATGCCAAAACATCAGGAAAGAACCCTTTCAAGTCCTCTTTCTTTCTGTTCGTGAAACCGTTAATAATTCTTGTAAAGCACTTACAGCAGTTCCCAGTTTGTTCCTAAGCCTTCACCAATACCCTCCCATCAGGCCTAGCTCAGCCGTGAGAGGGGGATCAACACCCCTCCCAAATGCTTTCAAGAATGTACAATTGCTCGCTGAATCTTCAGAATGGGCTGCAAAAACAGTAATTTCCTATGTGCTTCCAGGCTTTGTTCCCAAGATGCGCTCCCCCACAGGCTCACTGAGCAGTCACACCCTCGGGCTGCAGGTCAGGAAGCACGTCGGGGGTTAAGAGCCAGACACGGGTCAGCAGCAGCTTTCTGCCTGCGTTATTTCACCTGCCATGCATTACAGCAGTGAAGCAGAGTAGGCACTGGCAGCCAGCTCTTTGTGCTGACCTTGACATCCTTCCTGCCAGGCTGGAAACAGAAGTTCTTTGAACTTGTCCCTTCAGCACTTCCTTATCAGCATTCCTGCTGGCCTAGGATCATGCCCAGGTGACTCTTGCCATCCCATGGTATAGGAATGCAGTGGTGCTGCAGGGAGAGGGCAACTCCACATCTTTTTTTAATTTCAGCAAAAGACCTTTGGCAGACATGGTGAGACACACTCCTGGCACCTGTAGCTACCCCAATATTGGTCCAGCACCAGTGGCCAGCCATGGAACAACTTAGTAGAACCCTTCTGCTTTAATGCATCTTCCAAATTAGTCCCAGGTTGCCCAAATGACATAGAGCACGTAAAAGATAAAATGAGAGGACAATACTGCACTTAGCTTTTCCCCAAAACCCTTTACAGAATGAAGTTGCAGGGCCTTCTTGTCTCAGATTTTCTATGTCCAGCAAGGCTGACTATTTTCATTGAAAGCATCAAATGTGTTTACTGGAAGATACTGGCGACGAACTTTTACATCAACAGGTCACACATCTAGGCATCCATAATGATGCAATTGGCATACAGCTTTCTTATTCTACATTTGATGAGAAAAGGTGTAAAACTGCCTCAAATTCAGATTTGGGGAATTTATTCTTGTATCTTTCTTTAAGAAAGTTGATAGTTAAAGGAAGCTGAGAAATCAGTAGCCTACAGATCCATTAGGCCAAATCCAGACGATGGTGATGAATTTCTTTTGAGAAGGAGGACAGCATATTTTTCAAGAGAATGATTTCAGAACAATTTTGCCACTGTGGCTCAGCCTGACTAGCATTTGTGTTTTCCTGAGAACTCCACTCAGGACTTAGTCATGTGAGAATGTGTTTAATTTCATGCAATTAAAGTCTTATGACCAGCCATGGAAGAAAGTTTCCAAATTACTGTTTACTGATTTGGGTGCTTGAGGGTCATATGAAAGCAAGCCACCAGCCCTCTGACTTTGGGTCACCTTGTGTGAGGAGAGGCAGTCAGCTCTGCTTGCCAGCTGAAGAAGGGCACCACCCAGGCAGAGCTGTCAGACCTGCAGGCCAGCTTTTGTCAGTCT
The DNA here is from genome assembly GCA_013390105.1 of Tichodroma muraria. NCBI lineage: Eukaryota > Metazoa > Chordata > Aves > Passeriformes > Sittidae > Tichodroma > Tichodroma muraria. Next base: position 25,718 of record WAAG01034258.1, read on the forward strand.
CCATCCAGGCAACCAGGGCTTCCACATTCAAGAGAGGAAAGTCCAGTCCTAACCCAAAAGCCCTTTATCTAACCCAAAATTCCCCAGCACACTTTGGCCATCTAATCCTCTTCAGAAGAGGAAAGGGATAGGAAAACCATCCCAACTGATTGGTGCCTCCTAAAACCATGTACTGAAGCCCTTCTCTCACCCCTTCCCATTTATAACCCCACAGTATTTTCTTGCACTGCCTGGTCTGCCGTCATTTAGAGCAACTTTTTCCTGCCAGGTTGGTGACCTGGACCCACCCAGACTGTGCCTTCTGAACTCCTCCATCAGCCCTGAACCTACCAAGCTCTGCTGCTCTCTGGGGGGCAGGACTGAGTGCCCAGGAACACTGCTTGAAATTTGTTTCCATCTCTGTCTGGAGGCTCTGCATGCAAACCCTGGAAGGCTGATATTTGTTCTGTTGATTCAAAGCCACTTAAGCCAGTGAAACTGCACCTTCCACCAGGCAGATTTTATCTTAATGCATTTCTGGGATATGTTCTAGTCTTCCACAATAAGGCAGCCCTCCAGGAACAATATGCTCTCCTGTGGGTAACACTGCTCATTTGCCTGAATGTCATCTGCCACAGCCAATTTGGATCAGGTTTTGGATATCCCCGTTGTAAAGTATTTTCGAGTGTTTCTGAAGAATAACAGCCCCTTAGCACAGTCTGAGAGAGCCTTCAAGATAATAACTAATGCACCATAGGCAAATTTAACTATTTCTATGCCTATAACCACACAGAAGCTCTCCACTCCAGATACTACTTGTCCCATATTGAAACTGGCATTCTGTATGCAGTGCCAGTTTTCAGTTTTTGCTTATATTGAGACACCCAAAATAATTCCAGTCAGGTAGGTGTAGGAGCTAGTATAGCAAGTGCCCATAAACACACTCAAGGCAACTGAAATGCACCTGAGACTGTTTAGAAATGTGAAACTGACCATCACCTTGCATTTGACATAAACAGCAGGGTTATTTCTAACCTTTAGAACTTCATGGAGTTCTATAAAGAAAGCAATTTTATCAGGTAAGTTATACCACATTAACTTCAAACTTTGCAATACATCCCAATTAATCACCACAAATATCATTCCATTAGGCTATGTGCCACATGTCTAACACATCTTTCAACCTAATTTGTCTATAAACACTCTATATAGAGTTCTGGGTATAAACATATGCACTATATAGAGTGTTTCTATCTAGCAAGCATCATGACAAGTTCTGCTTCTTGTGCCTGGGAGAAGACAACTGCTGGTTAGGCATCCCAATCATAACAGGCATGGTCTCTGAATAAGCCTCTATTCTGCAATTTTATTTTTCTGTAGAAAAGAAGATGATTTGTGTTGGTTTATTTCATAAAGTCTCCATGAAATCTGCCAGGTCACCTACATTTATCTTCATTGGGAATAATGCCATAACAACTGACATGACTTTTTTCAATGTGCAACACGGATGCAGTTCTCTTCTTTGCAGAATTAATCTTTTTGAAAGCTGTCAGAATTTTTAGACCTATGAAAGCTGGTGGTTTTGAGCTCTGTCATCTCCTTTCTTTTTCATCTTGGATATAAGAGCAGCTTTCTCAACAAAGCAGACCAGTTCTTTTGCCTTTATTTTACCTTGGCAGTTAGCGAGGCATCCCACTGATACAAACAAGCTCATATTTCAAAGACTTAGCAAATCTCTACAAAGTACTATTTTTAGTTTGGTTATCAAACAAACAGAACAGTAGCTTATGGAGAATGAAAACAAGCTCCCTTTTTTAAGCATGTTTTGCAGTAAGCCAAAGATAATATTGCACAAAACCTTACATCTCCTCTTAAATCAAGGGACTATCACATGGGCACTCTGCTCTACTTCTCCCAGATGTCATTTCCTCCCATGCACAACCACCAGAGTATCTCCCCTACACTTCCTTAATATCCATTAGCAAAAAGCAATAAACAGTTGCACCAAAAGAACCAACCCTTCAAGCCAGTTTTGAGGTAGCTTTAAGCTGCCTTTCATGCAATAAGGGCTTTGGCCTTTTGATAATTTAATCACATGTTTAGCTTCGCTCTGCATTTGATTGCTAGTCTTCCATCTGTTCTGTACTGTCAGCTGAAGAGGAGGCAAGCCACATAAGAGGCAGGGCTCCTAGGGCCTGCTTCCAGAAAAAAAAACAAACACTACACTACAGAACACCACACTTTGAGAAGTCACCACTAATTCTGTCCTTACGTGACTTGCCCACCAAGACACCCTTGCAAGTTTGGATCTGACTTTTTTTTCCCAAACTACATTTATGTAGATACTAAATTTCTTTGGTTTACTTTTGCAAATGGTGTCATTAAAAAAAAAATAAAAAATTACTTGGTCTTTGAACAACAAAGTATCAGAGTCTGTTCTAAATGTTAACTGGTGCCCAGGGCTGAGGGCTATGAACAAAGCCTGCTGTAGAGACAGTTTGCTTTACTTAATGGGAGTTAAGCATCTAAATAAAGACTTGAACTTTGATGCCTCAATTCCCACATGCAAAATGATGAAATGGGATCAGCAAGAAGCTGGGGAAAGCACAAAGGAAAACACTACACAAGAGGAAAGGACTGCAGCCTAGAAGCATAATTTGCCCTCACGCACTTTGAAAAAACGCAGCTCTGCAGCTCCAAGAAAGGGTTTGTTTTCCCATGTGACCTGAAATATTCCCAAACAACTCAGACCACAATCATCATAATGTCTCATGGCCTGTGGATCAGCTCCAGTTCACTCAAAATTCCTAATCCAGACTCCCTTTCCCCAGAAAACAGGCCTGGGCAACATGTCCATCTTCCTTCCTGCCCCACGCAGCAGGAGCTGCTTATACTGGTCTCCCTGACTTCATCCAGGATATTCTGGGGAGAGAGTATGATGGAAGGAAGAGGGACAGAGGCTTCAGGGAAGCTGGGGGGAAATTTGAAGAGGATCTGGATCTAGTCCCTGTGGTTGCCTATAGTGGACCAGTCATATAAGACGCATGATGATCCTGGGTGAAATGAAACAGACAGAATTACTGCGCAACCAATACCCCAAATTAGACAGGAGATGAGAGCAACACCACTGACTATTAAATAAGGCCTGCTGCACTAAGCCCTAGATTTCAGAGGAGCCCCATGGCAAGAGAACAACGCTATTTCAAATGTATCCAGTGTCAGAGGCAGTCCAGCAAGAGGGACTGCAAGCCCCAGGCTAGCTCCGCCTGCAACAATCTGCAGGGTTGACTCTGTGACAGATTGAAATGCAGTAACAGTGTTTATGCAACTAAATCTTGTTCTAATCTATTAGTTTATGTAACCTTTGCTCATGGACATACTGACTCATAGGTCTCAGGAATCTAAAGAAAATCTCCTTTAACTCTCTCCCATCCTTTAACCCCTGGATGCCCAATAAACAGGTTGTCAGAGATCTTGTTCATGCTCCTTGAGGAAAAGTTATGTTGGCAATGGGAAAAAAGATATCAATTAAATTTCTCAAAACCAGTGTACTTCTCCACACAAACAAATGAAGTTATATAATAAGCTCACCAGCAGTGTGCAGGTGTCCTTCAGGTTAGCATTTCCAAACACAGCATGTACCATTTGAGCTCCAGGCTGGGAAAGGCACGGGAATTGTTTGCTTACTCTGTTCTCCTACAGAGAAAAAATACTGCTGTCTAGCATTTAGAATTTTTTTTCTGAATAAAGCAAGGCAATAATATCTGTGTCAGTGACACTTATTCTTCCTTTCTCAAAAGATTTACTTTCATCCTTCTCACATTTCTTGAATTGCCTAGAACGCTCCCACGTCTATTTTGAGTGAAGAGCTACCCACAGGAACAGTGTGCAGCATTCTTTCTGCAGCAGTCATAACTCTAGTGATTACCAAACAAAACATGCCCACATCAGCTTATTTTATCCCTTCCTGGCTGGGCTCTAACTTAGATTTTTGAAAGGATTCGAGTTAGATCAACCCTTTTGGAGTTTTTTGGGTTGTGGGATTTTTTTGTTTCATTGTTGGGTTTTTTTTGGTGTTTTGTTTTGTTTTGTTTTTTTACTAGGTTTTTTGGGTGTTTGGTTTTTTTGTTGCCACAGGAATAGTTCACACCACTGCTGCAATGTTGCTCTTGTGACACCGATTAAGTACCCTATACCTGATTTAATTTTTAACCCTTTGTATCGAGGATTCCTACACAGGCCAAAACTGATATCAACTGGAATCAAAAGTATTTGGAGCCAAACCCCATGGTATTGGGTGTATTTAGGAGAGATCATCATGTCTTTTTAATGCATGCTGGACACTATCAGTGCTAGATAAATATTCTGTAAATGGATCAGGCATTCCTTATTACTCGTAGCAAAAGCAGTGTAAGAATGGGCAGAGTGCCTCTCCCTATTAGGATCCTTTGCACGTGGGAAGGTGCCCCAGCGGATCCTTGGGCATACTGAACCTCTCCCTCCGGCAGGGCCAGAAGCTGTGTCCGAGGGAGGTCGGTCCCGTTCCAGTTCCAGCACCGCCCTGTGGGGCCCCTTGCCAAGGGAATCCAGCAGGGGCAGCCCCGGGATGGCGCCCGCTGGCCACCTCCTGGCCACTTGGCAAAGACAAAGGCATCACTTACCCGCATGAAATAACGACTTAATTATATGAAAGGTTTACTCCTTTTTTCCTACACTCATCATTTAAATTATTTTTTTCTTACATCTTTGACCCTCAAGATCTCCCTACAGTCTTTCCCAGGCTTTAGAGCAACCTTTATTTCTTTTTAAACACAAAAATGTATGGGATGACACCTATAAATCTGTTGCTGCTATACAGAGAGCTGTTTCAGGTGCACGTGCCTGCAGAAAACATCTTTAAGTTAGAGCAAACATATCTACAGCTTTCAGTATCTGATTCTAGATGTAAATGCTTCCAAAAAAACCATCACTTTTTGCTCTCAGCTAAAAGTTTGCATCCCATGAGGCTGAGCCAGTTAGGGCTGTACTACACATGGTGCAACTGCGATGCCACATATATGTTTTTGTGCTTCCCTGCAAATCTTAAATTGGATTAGTTTCTATGGATTCACTTGCCTGCTCAGCAATCCCTCCCCATTTGTCTAATTCATATTATGTCTGGCCTAAATTCATTATCCCTCACTCAGAGAGGGCGAGGCTTAGGAAAAACTGTCTAAAATAAACACCAGACTTGCCTTAGAGTAACTTCTATTGTTCACTACAGCTGTGTGAACAGTTCATTTTTTATGTGTACACATAATCTTGCAAGGCCCTGCCAAAATGATGGAGTTCAGATTACTCTTATCAAGGCCAGGAGGTGTACAAAACTGGAACAAAAATCCAGATATTGCCCCCAAAAAGCTTTAAAATCACACAAGCCAGAGCTTCACAAGTAGTTTTCTCTGCAAAAGTCTCTACTTGTGCATACTATCTCTGAACCTGGAGTTTATTAATAAGGTCATTTAAAAAGGAACATTCTGTATTCTCATTTTCTTAAAACATCAACATCCATCTACTAACTTTCTTAATGCAATATACACCAGCAAAACCCCCTGCAACCACAAGAACACATTCTAGTAAAAGCAAACCTGAAATTTCTGTTTTAAAACACAGAAAGGAAAAGTCCTTTTATTCCTTTATTTGAAAGGAATAAAAGTTCACAATTTTCCATTTTGTTCCATACATTAACAAAAAGGTCACCTTTAAGAGAACTTTTTGCTTTGCCCTATTATTTGCACCAAAGCCCAGCTTTGGACAGGAGGTGGTGCTATAGCCTGTGTAAATTTTGTTATTAGGCAACACCAACAGCTAAAGCTTACTAAAAGCAAAAGGAAAAGGTAAAAAAAAGAGAAACATTCTGAATCTTGTAGAAGTTACGGCATGCAGACCTTACCTACAGATGCTTTCATATCAGTAGGTATTCTGTAACAGTGCTAAAAAGATTTGTAAGAAGGCACTAAAGTGTTCGTGTCTGTCAGGGATTCCAAATACCTAGCAAAAGATGATTATTAAAACAGGAAAAAAATCAGTCTGGCATAGCTCTGTGCAAGCTGTAACAGTTTTGCATGGCCGAAGCTCTGTTAAGCAGTTCTGTGCTATGAGGAAACTGATGGAACAGTGGAAGATTTTTGCAGGTCCAGAGAGAGCATTCTGTCTGCCTCTCCCTGAAGAACAACAAGGTTAGCAGCAGGGTCAGTTTTACTGGACTAAGATGAAATGCCAAAGTAGGAATCCAAACCCCATGGCTAGGTTCATGCTCCTGTCATTTCCTCTTTTGCTGTCTTTCTCCTCATGCCCATCTAGAAGCAGCAAACAAGGCATCTTGTGAAGATTTTTTTCTTGCTGTTCATGTTGCCCTGTCTCTATCCCCATTTCAGCCTTGTAATTTTACTGGGAGAGCTACTCTGGATTGCAGTCTGCTTGACAGTGACTACCATCAACAGCCAAGCTCAGAGAAAACAATTGTGGAAGACTCGTTCCTTTCTGGACACACTTCCCCTCCCATTCTCATCTTTTCTTTGGAAAGGAAACTAACAAATGACTCCCAGAATGGATCCAAAGGGTATTTTGTAGGAGAGTAGATCTTTCTTTCCCATATTCTTTTCTGAAACTGTCAATTATCCGTAGCCTGCTAAAGCTAAGAACTAGGTGTCAGACCAAGGCCAACAGTAGATTGTGGGAGAAATTCTTATCTCAGTTACACAAGCATGGATCTGGAAGAACTCCAGTTATTGAACAACCTATAAAATAAGGATAACAATAAGTATTATTTTAAAAAGGTTTGTGATGGTTAACTACCAGTAATTAATGCTAGTATAGAAATCAGAAAATGATTGCCTGGAAATGAAAGGCACTATAGAAAATCTCAGTACTCATTATTTCTGCCATTTGCAATTATACTTTTCAATGTAATCTATTTGTTGTAGTCAGGGTACCAATCAATGCTCCCTGCAGACCCTAATCTATTGTTCCTGAATAATTCACTGTTCTCAATAACATTATTTCGCATTTAATTGGGAAAAAAAAGTTTACCTCTTTCTAGACGCCATTAGAGATGAAGGTACCACCAACATGAAAGTCAAAATTCACAAACACGAGGGAGTGGGTGTGAAGGCAGAATAACTTGAACATACTTCGCTTGAAATGGATGGACTTGAAGATCATTCTACAGCTGCAAAATGGAATGTCAAAAAAAATAAATTAAAACCTTTTTATTGAACAGGATCTGTTGGAACTTTATTAATAATTCATAGTAGGAGTTAAACCTCAGTGTAAAATGATGCTATAATTACTTACCTTTCTAAAGAACTATTGATGCTTGTGATCCTACACCTATTTCTTCTTTAAATACTTTTCTATCCTTTATCAAGGGGTGTTCCTACAAACAGCTTTAAGTAATTACATGCAACCAAATTAATTGTAAATCAGAACTGGATAAAAGGGTTTATACGTCAAGAAAATATTAATGGATTTTTTCAGAGATATTCAGTCTTAAAAATACATATGTCGAATTTCAGCCAGTCTAGTGGGAATTACATGATTATATGATAAATTATTTGCTGTTACTTAGATAGGTGTCATCTATGATAAATAAATGAGCAATGTGACATCACTGTTTCTAAGGTAACACATCTTGGAAAATTGTTTTGTCACAGAATTTTTAAGTGGCCTTTTAAAGTTCAAGGTTTGACTGTAAGATGTCCCTGCATAAGGACACTGAAAAATGTGTATGCTACAAAATATAGAAACATAGAATACTTACAGTGTAATATCTAGGTCCACAAAACATTAAACTCTCAGCTGTTCCAAGGATTTAGGCTAGGAAGGAGGCTAGCAATCAGAGATAAAGGAGGATACAGTTATGTTTCATGTCCTGTATTTATTCTGTTTTCCAGCTGTGGCAAGAACTCAGCACAGAAAGACTGGAAACAGGAACTTCGCAGTGGAGCAGAGAATCAAAATTGAAGCTCCCTGCTCAACAGCTTTGCCATTAACTCCTTCCACAGGAACTTGGGGAGGGTGAGATCTGCCCCTCCAGGTCAAGCTGTCCCATCCACAGGCTCACTGAAACAGGAGCTGAATCAGCAGATGGTTACTGGGTATTGCTTCCCAGATGTCAAACTTCCCACGCCTCCACACGGGCAGCACGGCTTGTGTGGGAGACAGAGCATCTGGCACGGATCACTTCACTGCTCAACAGCGTTCTGGAAAGCAATCAGGTGCTTACAGCAACTGTAGCACTCCTCACACAGCCATGAAAGTGAGCTCAAGCAAGAACACTGCAAGAGAAAGCAGTCAGTTGCTGTCTTGCCACACAACTCAAAATTTCTGGTTGCCTCAGACATGCTTATAGACATTATCCTGACAAGTGCAAAACTGCTGAGCAAAAAACCTCTACTTCAGTGTTTGCACTAATTCAATGGAGAAATAAGAGCAGCAAAAGCACTGACTGTACAATATTTATTTAATAATTAACTATCTTACACGCGTAAAACTCAAAGATATGAAGCTTTTTGGTTTTGGGTAAAAATTAGCTAAACACTTTCTCAAAAATTAATAGAAAAAGCTTAACCATGCTATGCTTACAGCAGAACATTTTAAATGCAATGAAAAGAATTCTAAGATTCCAGAGGAAATCAAAGAAACAGAGGATATTTCATTAGGATCCTACTGCTTTTAATACCTTCGCATTTCTTTGGCTTTTAAATTAAATGACACTGTGCATTACACCTGCAACAACTGTGAAGGGAACATGTAATACAAACAGCTGTTAAATTTAAGGTATAGGTTCTTGTCATACTGGCTGTGAAAGAAGTATTAGCAGACAAGAAGTGACAGCAAATACTTTGTTTCTAAACTATGCGTGAGTAATTTGGTTGGTTAAGATCTGGCTGGTTGTATTTAGCACACACTCAGAGGTTAAAGATCATTACGTTCATAAATACCAATAGGAAAGGCAGTAATTGCAATTGTCTAAGGAGATACGTGTTCCTTTGTGCTTACATATTTTGTTAAAGATGAAAAAGAAATGCATGCCCCTTTTTTGGCCGCACGAATATTCAGAATTAAGCTTCTAATATCGAAGAATTTTTCTGAGAGTAACTGTAGTTTTTGGAGTTCTCCCACACAGCCAGCACCGCACAGGTGCCTTTTTAGGGCCGACAGAAGATTTATGCAGCACAACGGACAGCGTAATTCCTGTCCGATTCCAGCCCTCCCTCCCCAGAAGATCGGCAACCTCTGTCCCTCGCTGGTCGGGCTCGGGGAGCCGGGGGCGGCGCGGAATCTTTCCCGAGCGGGTCCCTTTGCTTTTCTTCCGAGAGGCGCCCGAGATGCCTCCCTTTGAACTCCNCGGCACCCATGCCCGGTAAGTGCCGGGGGCGCGCAGGGAGGGAGGCGGGCAGGGAGGGAGGGGGTGCCCGGCTCCTCCCGCAGCCCCGGCCGGGCACCTGCCGCCGCCGCCCCGCTGGCGCCGGGGAAGGCTCGCTAAAGCATCAGCTCCAACCTGGTCCTGCGCACCTGCCCGGCCTCCCTCCGGAGCCGGCCAGGGAAGAGGCAGCCTGGAACCGCAGGGCTGGCAGGCACCGCCCGGAGCGCCTGACGGGGGACAGCTCGGCTCTGGAGACAGGCACAGCAAACGAGGAGTCTTGCCTCCACCCCCCTCAATCATTTAGTTTATACTGTACGTGTGCTTAGACTGCGTCCTTATACAGAGATTAAAACTCTTGGTGGAGAACGGGCTGCTCGTAACTCCAAAAGGCTTACAGCAAAGTTTAAGTAAAGCTTATTAAAAGCATATAATCAGACAGTAAGCAGAAAGGGATGCAGTCCCAGAGGAGACAGAAGGTGCCTGTCAACACCTCCTCTATGCTAGGATAAACCTGGTATCTATTAACAGGAGACAGTCCCCTGGCTCAGGTGGGGGGGATTAAGGGGTCCAACAGGTCTCTTCCACCTCCTGCTGCCATGATCCTGTACCACGGCAGGATACAATACATTAATTTCTCATGATGACAGGTAGTTATTTTAAAAGACACGTATTTTCTCCCTGCACACAACTGATGCAACTTATTTCAGTGGTCGATTTTGTGACTAGAGCTACATTGTGCCCTAAGCCACTGGTTCTGTTGCTGATCTAATCGGATAAAATGGTCTGAAGTGAGACAAATTCTCCTTGCTCTCATTAAATTACAGGTAACTACTAAAATGAGTAAAACTTTACCTTATATTTACAAGCTGTGTAAAGTTAAAAAAAAAAACAACCAGAATTTGAGTCAATGGCTATGGGTGTATCATAAATACTTAACATCATTCGGCAGTGAACAAATTCAGTACATACAAACTCATTAACTACGAGACTGGAAACTCATCCTCTTACGCCAAAATCAATGCACACCTTATCTTACTGTCTTTAATGGTAAATGGTGACAAAACTGGCTATAGGGGAACACAGGACTGCTGCTGAGAGCATCAAAGACTTGTGAATGAAGAGGACAAGTTAAACAAAGACTTGTACAGCTTGCTTGAAATGTTAACCTTTCAGATACTTATGTCAGACAGTAAAACTACCAGCCATATAGATATTTGTTGTTTATAGTTCACCTACATGAAGGAAACCATTAATTTCTATTATGTTCATGGGCATTAAACTGGAGCATTTTTTCTGCTTCTGGTCTTCTGAGATGCAATAAAATATGAGTCTGACTGAAAACATTTTTGAGCACGCCCTGCAAAACTAAAACCAACAAGCACAAAATTCCCATGCTCATATGCATTTCCTCATACTGTGCATTCTTATCAAGGAAAACCAATTTACCCACATGGCACAATTAGAGTTGTCTCTCTATTAATATTAACCCACACCAAGTAGGTGCTTGTTTCTGTTCCTCAGAATAAGGGTTGTACTAACAGCCTGGCTAAACACTGGAACCTACTCAGCTCACCTACCAGCTGCAAGGACAGCAAAGTGCTGCTGCTGTGGTACAGCCCTGAGCAGGGTGGCTGCTCCGTGGTGGTGCTGGGAGACAGGAGTGATTATGTGGCTCCAGCAAGCAGACAGCCAATTCCTGCAGAGGTCTAGGGCAACACACCTGGAGGGGAACTGCAAAACCAACTTGGCTCCGGTGATCACTGAACGCAGAAAAATGAGTCAGGATCAGATTAAGGCCTTTGAGGCACCATGGCCAGATTAATTTTATAGCACAAGGTAATTACTTAAGTGTTCTGTAGCTGAAGGACATTTCATGTCACTTATTGCAACAGGGCAACACTGAAAAAAATCAGCAATATATGTATTTGCAACTCACCCCCCGTGCTCTTTATAGCTCCAATGAATAAACTAAATTAAATGAAATTAGTTTGGAATTATTCAGAACTATCACTAGTGCTAGCTGATTATTTTGTGCTTGTATTGTCTTTATTTTACTTGTACCATTGTATAGAGAGGGCTAACTGCAAGATACCTACCAAGCACAGAGAGATAAAAAGAAAAAGGAATAAAGCATAATCACAGTTACCTCTACCTAAAAGCAGAGAAGAGGAAAAAAATCAATACCAGTTGTGAGAAAATGCCAGGTCACTTCACTACTTCAGTTTCAGGGGAGACCTTGAGAACTGTCACTTGAGACCTTGAGCACTCAGTACTCAGCTGCTCCTGAGCTGCCTCCCATGCGTAAAGAGTGGAAGATAATTCTGGAGTTTAGGTAAAGAGCAAAGAGTAAAAGAGTAAAAGAGTCCTTTACAGCCTATCACTCCAGCATTCTCAGCAAACACGTGAAAGCAATGAACTGAGTCCACTATTAATTGTCTGCCCTTGGTCTAATGAGAAATTCTCATTCTCATATTCATATTAAATACATTTATTAAGTTTTATTTGGGTTTTGGTTTGTTCACTGTAATTATACAAGAATTTGTTGTAGGTTAAGTACTCACGATTCAGGAAACTGTGTTTAATGGATATTTGACTTTGACTCCACAGATCAGGAAACACATGCATCCTCAGAAAGAAAACAACCCATAGCTTTACTTTGTTCCTTGTGACAGGGTCTAGAGTTAATTCAACACAGATGAATAGTTGGAAGAACGAACCAAACCAAAATAATGGTACCTTTCGTATTAGGCGCTCCTGGGTTCTCTTTTTCTTCCATTATGCAAGCTCTAGCACTCCTGCCATGCTAAGGTAAATGCTAATGCAAAACAAGAGCCTGAACAATTCTTTGTGTTTGGGTTTTTTCACGTCTGTAGTCTCCTATGTCACAGTAACTGCCAGCGCTTCTGAACACTGTAATCTGCCACTGCCATTGTCACATGTCCTCAGGTGCTGCACCATGCTATACAACCAGACAAAAATGTGCACGGGAGCTGAGTGCTTCATTTAAAAATAATTTTGGAATGGTTTTTGTTAGCTTTAATATTCCTGTCTACACCCAAAATATACTTAACTTTGATCTTCCTATGATGTTTGATGTGCTTTTATGTTTGAACAGAACAAGCAGTTGCTGTGGCTGGAGGTATAATAGGAGGGATCCTTTTGTTTGTTCTCCTTGGAATAACTGCTTATCTGCTCTGGAAAAAATTCTGCTGCCTCTTCTCTTATGAAAAGCTCATCAATCCTGTCAAAACAACAAATGCAAATGCCATTTTCCAGGATCAGGCAAATTCTGAAATTCAACTAAAAAGCACAAGGTACATTTTTTCATTTTGTTCTTAAAGCATACACTATGTAATTTATTTCAACTTGTCAAATCTCAAATGAGGTGATCCAAATATATGCATGTACAGAAATAAAGGAGGTCCCTAAATTATATGAAAACGCCAGTCATGTTCTGTTTTGTTCCTTTAGGAAAAGGATAATCTAACTATGAAAGTAATGATTATTTCTGATTTATTTAAAAGAGAGAATATATTCAAGTGCTTGGACAGCTTTACCTGTTACTTAGACAAACCCAGCCTACATTCCAGAGTAATTTCTAGTCTAGTAACAAAAACAATAGGGCTTCAGTTTAGGAAGGAGGCTCTCTTAAGAGAATTAATCATTGCAGGGGTTTTGAGCTCTAAAACAAGCAGCTGTAGTTAATTCTTCCTTTCACCTGAATGATAAATTCTAAAGGGAAGGAAAGGGGGAAAGAGAAGAATTTGTCAGAAGAATTAAGACCTTATGTGCCTCACTGGATTTTTATGCATTAAGCAATTGATTTTATTTGCTTTTATTTTTACCTTTGCATGTCTGTAGAATTTTTACATTGTGACATAAGAACAGTAAACTTACTACTCTTACCGAGTTTGGTTTCCACATTCAAACCAGAAGAGTCAATAGGTGCTGTTGTCTTGAGCAGATCCAGAAGTGTTCCTTTTATCATTCCACCAACACTGCATGGGCGAGACTGGATTCACCTGACAAATGAAGAACAGGTTCAGGAAGACAGGGACCCCTACATGACCCCTCAGTCTGGGCCACGGTCATCATTTCATTCTTTGGGTATGGCATTGCAAAAACAGGACTATTTTTAAGGGTAGGGTGGCTTTATTATTATGAAGCATATATCTTGGGGCACACCAGAGATAGCATTACACAGCACAAGCCCTAAACACTCTATGCATTAATATATTTTATATATAAGAATTGGACAAGAAAGTAGTCATTTTGGTCCCAGTGCTGTGGTACCTTACACATCTGGCAGACAAAGCAATCTCTCCTCCCGTATTTTGTAAAGACCAGGAAGTGTCTCTTGTCCCCAGAAAAAGCAGAGTCACCAGTTGCAGACTGCAACAACAAATAGCTAGAACTAACAAGGTACAATCACAGGTATAAGAGAAAGAAAAGTCATGCAGCCTACAATTACTCCCCCAAATCTGAGGGAAAAAGGAAATAAAATATGAAATTATTACAAAAAATTGTTTGTAAATGAAGAGGGAAATCTGATATACCCAGATACAGCAGTGGTTATAAAGATGCCTGCTATGGTTCTTGAAGCTAATCTGCTTGTTTTGTCTTTTCTTGAAGCTGGAGCTTATGTTGTAGGGACCATTAACCCAGATCTGTACAAGTTTCCTCAAGACAAAAGCGAAACAGATTTTCCTGACGGCAACATTGGCCGCCTCTGGTTCTCCATAGAATACGAGCAAGAGTCAGAAAGGCTCCTCGTCTCCTTGATCAAAGTCAGAAAGCTGCAGCCTCCTGCTGATTCCTGTAGTCCATTTGTGAAAATCTACCTGCTGCCTGATGAAAGAAGCTACCTGCAGTCGAAAACAAAACGTAAAACTCTTAACCCGCATTTTGATGAAAACTTTGTTTTCCAGGTACTTTTTCTTTTGATGAGGCAGATTTTTGTTTGCAAATATTAACTTGCCAAATTACAGAACATGTTTGTATGTTCACAATGCTTCTACCAAGATAGAAGTTGTTTCCACCAGAGACAGGGTTTTTACTGGGGCTCCTGGAGATTCTGGGCTACAGAAATGTGTGGCTCCAGAACTGATCTTACTTCTGGTTTGTACCAAAGTTAAGGATTCCAGAATTTGTCCTGGGAACAACAGAAACTCCAGTTTGAACTACACCTGAGCAGTTCAGCCCAGCAGTTCTAGAAGTCTAGAAGGAGACAATACTGATATAGTGCTTTCACAACTTTTAGTTTCTTTGCTGTGGAAGTAGGCTACACAGCAGAAACCTGGGAGCTGTGTCTGGGCTGCTATTTGTATAGTACTGTACAGCTTGGCTTCCCATGCTAAGAGGCTTTCAGCACATGTCACAAGACAAAAGCTTTAAAACAAAAAAAAAATTGTGCTTCAGACAACTGAAAAAATGTTTACAGATTCTAAACAATTATGTCTTAAAGTGAATGCATCACTCAGCACTAGATCCATATGAGCTAAAAACCCACCAACTAACTTCATAGCTTTCAAATGAACTCATATTTTAGCCTGGATCTTGACTTCTGCATAGCTAAAACTTTAGACAAATTTTAGAAGTAGACTTCAAATAATTAAAGGAAATCTCCACCTACACTTAACACACTTTGAAAAATATTTCCTTTGAAGTCATGCTAGAGTAGAAAAGTGTCAGATGTTTTATAATTATTAATATTCTTCCTTTTCCTGTACAGGTTTCCAGTAAAATGTTGCTCCAAAGGACACTAAAGTTTTTGGTTTATCATGTTGATAAACAGAAGAAGCATCATCTCCTAGGCCAAGTTATCTTCCCACTAAAAAATGAAGCATTAACTGAGGACAACAAACTAGTCATATGGAGAGATCTGGAGAAAGAAAACTCGGAGGTATGTGATACCAGGCTGCTTGGCACTGTGGAACTTCGGTCTTCTTACAAGTATTGGAAGGATATAGCTGAAGTAGGACTATGTTCTATCAAGTACCTCAAGTGCAAAAGCACTTCATAAACATTTGGAATTGAAATTCCCATCTTACCAACCTGCAGATGCATAGCTGCTGTAAAGGGATTACCTGATGCTTAGAAAAAGTCACATGAATCAGGTGGTCATTACAAAAGAACTTCTGTTATTTGCTTTCTCTTTTCAATTAGTAAGAGCAGAAAAGAGCAGAAGAGACAAGGAAA
>WAAG01034261.1:344-33011 GCA_013390105.1 Tichodroma muraria
GAACGATTTTTTCAGCAATTTGTTCAAACAAAAAGGCAAAGGCCGTAATTTAGCTTGGTGGGTGCAACTTAATTCAAGCCCTGTGCTTTCTTCCTTACCTTATACAGAAATCCATAATGATTGGTGCAAAATGCATGAGGTTTCTTTATATAGAGGGAGTGAGTTTTGCTAAGGATGCTTTTTAGAATGGTTTTGAATATTAATAACACAGAGTGTTTAGTCTCTTGAATCAAACATTAACTCATTTAAACTGGACATGGTAGTGACTTTTGGAATTGTTGCCAAGGGTACCCACTGGTGCCACAGAAGCAACACAGGCACAAGGCTTGAGAGGTGAGGATACAAATGATCCAAGTTGTCATTTGAGATATGAATATAATTTGACTGTCAGTATCTCAGTGTTAAGATAAGCAGTGGAAAGGAAGTAGCTAGTTTTTTAGAACCAGGAAAAGTAGGAGATTGTTGGTAAGGAGCTATATTTTTATTTGTAGCCAAATACCTAACATTTTGGTTTAAAAATTACAGATCCTGCATCCCTTTCTGTGAGACAGTCTTCTGCCCACCTCTGAATTCTGTTGCTTTTGATTGTGTCAACAGAAGATTGAAGATTATTGCTGGGAGCTGCTAGAGCTCTCTCTAGTAGTAAACTTGCTCATAGTTCACTCAAGAGCAGTCAGTATTATTATCAAGGCACTTATGAATGCTTTTGGAATCCCAAAAAGGGATTTGGAGTGACTGGGAGGGTTCTTACCTCGTGGAGTGTTGTTAAGCATGTGCAAATTGCATTATGGCCCAAGATACTGGGAGTAGTGGTGGTACACCCAGGTTCTGTCTGATAGAAACACACTGGAGCTGAAGATGCTGAGTGCTGTAGTGATAGCTAGCAGCTTCATAGGAAGGGAGGAGAAATGTGTGGATTGCGTTGGGAAAAATACATGGTCAACTCTTTGCTTTACTAAGTTACAAAGTCAATTGCTTGTAGAATCAAATTGTATTAGGTAGTTAATTTTGATTTATGATGTTCGGTATACACTAACCTTGATTTTTTTGTTTTTCACCTACATCTTCTCACTGTAGTAGTCTGGTCATGAAACGAAAGTGTATGTCAGAGTAATCCTCTGGAAGGGCTTGGCAGGGGATGAAGTAACTCCTATAAAATTAAGATTTGGGTGGGAGTAGTACGATGCTTACACAACACAGTGGCTATTTTACATCTAGCAGAATTTTATTTGTTCCTGTTTATGAAATTTCTCAGCAACCACAGACTTAGGGGATACTGTCGCACTTCAAAACTCAATTGAGATCTCAACAGAGTTGAGGCTGAACCTGTACTAATTAGCATGGTTTGTTTCCATGTGTGTGGTGTTTTCACACAAGGTGCTTGGTCTGAGACCACAGGGTTCACAGCAAAGCTGGGTTTTGAATGGAATCTGCTGTGGTCTGTAAGCTGTCATCAGATAGGCATTTCATAACGTAAAAAGGCTGATATTTCTGGATCTAAGCTGACCCTTGAAATAACTGAGCACCATCTCTGTGATGATGTGTTTATTTCATCCATTCTGCACCAGAGCTTGATCATGCTGGTTCAGAGCTGGTTCTATTTCCTGTGACACAGCTGACCTGCAATTCCCAGTAACTCATATACAGTGATGTAAATTACTGTTATTTAGAAACTGCTGGTTGGCACAAAAAAAGTATTTAGTGTGAAAATAAGTAAGGCAGCTGTTTTCCTTTGTCTTTAAGATTGTTTGCTGTTATCAAAACCTGTGAAGGTCTTCTAGAAGGGTATTGAAGAGAACTCTAACCAAGTGACAAGCTAGGAAACATTTGTAGGTAGAAATTGCATGTAGTTTGGGAGGCAAAAAACAGAAAATACTCAGTGACTTCAGTGTGTGGAAGCTAATTTAAATCTTAGTCTTATATCTTAAAATTACTGTGATTTGTTACATGAAGATACAGTGCAAATCAGAAGTTACTTGGAAAAAATACTAAGTGTAGGTGGCTGAGTAGAGGTGAGGCATATGGCTTGTTGTGGAAGTGTCGCATTGAAATTTGGGGTTTGTGTTAGGTGACAGTACATAGAGATACATCAGGTCTGAGTTACTGGCAAACAGCATGTTAGAACTGAGTGAAAATCCAAAGAGACGGCAATATTCAGCAGCAGCAGGTTTACTGAATTCTGTTAGACAATGGAAATGTAACTTTGGTGTTGGGATTCCTTAGCTACAACAGAGTCCTCTGGCTGAGATCCTCATGTCAGCAGTAGGCACAGCCCAGGCACAGCTGTTGGTGCCCTGGCTGCATCTCCTGCATCTGATAGCATCTCCTGCCTCCTAATGCGTTGTATCCTTGAACCTGGAAACCAACCGATCACTTTAGCAGCTAAAGGGGGGTATTTGGAGTAAAAAACGCAGCTGGACTGTTAGTAGTTTAGAAACTACTGCAGTACCAGTGTGTGGGGAGTAGTTTTCAGCGGCTCACTGACAAGTAGTAAGTCAGCTTTTCTAATCTTGCAGTTGAAATTGTAATAGAGCAGAAAAACTGCTAGCAAATGGGTAAAATGGTTTAAATTTTTAGCATTTATTCTTGTAAAAGGGTAGCAGATCCTTGGAAAAGATTAAAGGGTTTCATCTTTTAGTTTTAAAGGTGTGTAGAAAGCAGGTGCGTTGTCTTCCTGATGTAGATGGTTTGGCTAATTGGAGGTGCTTTAGATTGATAGCAGCCTTCCTTGTTCAAGTGGAACTAAGGATTTGGCAGTGTGATTGAGATAACTTTTTGTACTTCAGGGGTTTGAGAAGCCTTCCCCTCTTGAATGACTTGGATTACAGACAACTGCAAGAAGTAGTTAGCCATGTATGAGTTCTTCATGGCTAGGATAAAGTAACTTTATATCACCCTTCTAGCTATTTGGAGCATACCACAGAGTGATTTGCTTGGTTTATTTGCTGAGTACCCTTAGAAAAGTCTCCTCAAGGCACACTTCCTTAAATGAGTTTGAGTTGCCTCAGTTTGTCATTTCAATGCATTACTGTTCATATTTCTATCTTGCTATTCTTATAGGGGAACTTGCAGGGTTTTAGCTGAAGATATTTATTTTTGGGGTTGGGTTTGTTTGGTTTTTTTTTTTCCTTGTATGGGACAGGACACTGAGCTTCTTACAAAGGAAGATTTTGTTTAAATAGATACACTTGCAAAGACAAAATGAGAGCTGTTGAATTGTAGTATAGAGTTGTCTCATTCCTTGTAGAATGATGAAACAGCACCAGAAATAAGCACAAGATAAATTCTATATTTCTGATAAGTGAAACCCCAAACAAACAACCATTGTCACTCGGATTTCTGGCTTTACATTATGTTCCTAGAATACACAACTGAAATGGAAATTCGTCAATTAAATTAAGACCAGAACTATAATTTATTGTAATGGAAGGGAAATCTGACTATGTTATACAAAGAGTATTTTTAGAATCGGTTGAGTCTGAAAAGCTAACAGCTTTTTCTGCATTGATTATTTTAGTCTGAAGAAGAAAGTAGTGTGTTTTATTAGTAGAGCAAGCCTGGTATGCAATTCAGATTATTGCGCTTAAAAGTATTTTTTTCCTGTTGCACCTTCTCACAGATATTATAAGATGTATAAGGAATTTTACTTTCAATGTAAATAAGAAGATATTTTGAAATGTTTCTACTCAACCCTTCTGAAATAAAAAACTGTGAAGTACATGTGAAGCAGAATACACGTCTGAGGTCAAGGATTATCTTGCACAGTAACTTGTAAATACAGGCAAACTGGAGAAATATGGTCGTGCCTGTCAAATACTGAAAATACTGGTTTGTGAGCGTAAGGCTAGCTAAAAAATATGGCAGAAACAAACCACAATCAGAAATACCGAAAACAATCACCACTTTACAGCCTAGCTCTCTCTGGCATCACACAAGATATTGCTGAGCAGCAAGAGTTCTGTTAAGGCCTGACTCAACATTTGCTATCTGCTCTCCTCCCACCACCTTCAGTTTCTGTGTACCCCCTTCATGATTGACCTCTTCTGCCTCTCCTCAGGTACTTCATCTGCCCTGCCCCACACATCCACTTCTTCCACAGCACTTTCTTCTCTTGCCTGGGTGGAGCCTGGATGGACCTGCAGCCCTTGCCCTGGCTGCTGCTGATTGTCTTCCTGGTGCTGCACAGGAGCACAGCAACAGGAGGTGGCTGCACTGCTCACAGAGGTCTTCCATCATCCAGTGCTGCATTCTTCTCCCATCACTTATTCTGGGCTCTCTTTCCATCTTGAGGGGGGACAACTTGTGCTGTGCCTTTCCTCTCAGCGTGACAGAGCATTCAGCACGGGGTGGTTGCACTGTGGCGCAGGGGATAGGTAAAAGGACTGCTAAAGGCAAGCTGTGTGGGGGCTCTGAGGCACTCCAGGGGGACTGCACAGGGCAGGCTTGGCATAGTTCTGGAAAGAAATAGGGAAAGCATGTGGCCCTAGATTTTATGCCTTTTCTGCTCTTTCCATAGGTCTTCAAAGATTCTTCTTTACACTTTGTTGTTTTAAGTTTCTTACAATGTGTTGAAAAATTATTCTCAAATCTTCCCAGTACTTCCTGGTATTAACTGTGGTATCCTAAAATTGTGGTATGCTGCTCAGCTCTTGGGTGGGCTGCATGTAGATACTGTTTCTATGATCAGTTTCCCTAGCTTCTGGTCATCTACTCTTATCTGTCATAGCACTTTTTTCATGCTTGCAGGAATAAAAAGAATCTTTGCAATTTTTCATTGCTACTTGAGGAATAAATGACTTAAAACTATAAAGGTTTCTGCTGACTAGTAATTATTGTATCTTTGTACCAGCAATACATAGCTCCAGAAATTAAGCTATAAATATCATAAGTTGAATACTTGCAGTCATTTGCCAGGGAGAGCTGTAAGTGAATTTTAAGCATTGTTTTTGGATTACTGTTAAGCATCCTAGCTGAAGTCACCTGCAGAGAAAAGCATTCCAAAAGCCTTCTTTTGTGACACTGGCAGGAAAGCTGTTGGAAGGATTTGGTTAGCATAGGAGACAAGAGTGTGGCCTCAACTAAGCCAGCTCTCCTAATTTAGGGTGGCAAGAAGACTTAAAGCTGATTTGGCACTCAGCAGAAAGAGCCTGCTGAGAAAGAGGATAAAAAGGATCTTCACCTTAGGCTGTAATTCAGTTTGCAATTCAGAAACAGCGCCAGATTGAGCTTCCTGGCCACTCGTGCTGGTTCCTATGCATGCTGGATTTGAACAAAACTGAACCAATATAAGACCTTCCCCCCATACCCCATGTTTTCAGCAGATTACTCTTTGGCTGGATCAGTTCCCTGCTGCTTTTCATCATGCAGCTGCACAACTTCTGTTGGCACAACAGTGGGAGCAGTGTAGGGGCAGGAATGAGCCGCTGGGAACATGGCCCCTTTGGATCAGCTTAGGGATCCACCAGCCACAGTCTGTATCTTCTCTCTGTTTGAGCACAGAAAAAGTCTCATGATGAGGCTTATGTGAAATAAGAATTCCAGGTCTGGAGGGCTATGTGTGTAGTCAAGGGTTTTACCTTGCACGGGCTTCTAAGATATCCATGTATTTCAGCTGACTCTCATTTTAGGTGGAGGAGGCTGGACATCTGAAAATGCCATACTGTGCTGATGACTTTTCTGTGATTTGATAACAGCTGAGATGCCCTCTCTAAGCATTGCTGCAGCCCTTGAATAAAGCTATCTGTGGCATGCAGAAGGTCTTTCTGATTCAGTCTTGACTGACTGCTGCAAAATGTCCACAGATGCTCTTAGTTCCTCTGTAGGTAGAAGAGCTGAGGATACAACATTGGCTTCGTTTTGTTCTGCTTATGTAGTGAAAACAGAATTGTTTAATTGTGTGGAAAGCTTAGCTTGTCTGAGCATTGAGGGAAGTAGAGATTGGGATTGGATCACCATTGAGTGGGGCAGACAGGATTGCAGGAAATCAGGGATCTGATTTCTTCTTGCTGTAAAAGTCATTGTAAGCCATGCTTGTTAGGGTGAGATCCTTCAGAATACGTCCAGCCAAACTTGCAATCCGTTGCTCTATCAAATGATGCATTGAGATAAGATTCCTTGATAAATGATGTATCCAGTAACTTTAGAGACAGTGACAACTGATAGTAAAGACAGTGACAACTGTCTTTAATTTGTTTCTGCACCATTGTTGTTCAAGTGTGCTCCCATTTTCTTCCTTCAACACTGGTAGGGTATTAGGGGTTTTCCACTTCTCTGTTAGCATATTCTTTTTTTTTTTTCAATAACTAATGAGTGGAGATATTTAAAGGGATGAAGCAAACATCAAAACACATGGGTTTAGCAGTGGGCTAAATATGGTGAAAGTAACGTGAGAGGACAAGACTGAGATATGGAAAGTAACACTAGGGCATCTGACAGTTCAGTATCATTAGGTCGAGTGGAGCTAATATGTAACATGCAATTGGCAGGAACATGGCTGGTCTTCACCCAGTGAAGAGGCATCGTGCAGAAAACTGTTCTCAAAAAGTCATTTGTGATGTTCAAAATGGCACAAATGTTCAAATGGTGTTTAATTGCCTGTTGATGACTGGATTGTTACACCTGTATCGCTGGTGCTTAGGAGCTCCTTGAGAGCCAGTAGCTGTGACACTTCTACTTACTTTGCTCTCAAAGGGCATTAACTTTCTGTAAATAGATTTTAGAAAGAATGTTCCATGTAAATTTTAAGTGGACTCTTGAATGGTATCGCTACAGTGATGCAAGATGTATTTTAAGAGACTGACTCACTTTTGAAATTCTGCCAACATTCTGCAAAGAGGAAGATCTGAGTAATATCAGTTAGAAAATATGTCTACAGGGACAGGTAATAGCAGAGAATTTTTTTCCTTGTACAATATATCTCCAATAAGTTGTGTGTTGTCTGAGGCTAAAGCTCTATCTACCAATGTATTTAGCGTAGTTAAAGAAGAAAACCAAGGGGTTTTTCTAGGAAGTTTTTTTTTTTTCCCCTCCAAAGAGATTTCAGCGTTTTTTGAAATTTGGTCGTTATTCAAAAGTATGGAAAAGTAAGAAAAAAATGTCTCTTTTACTTGAGAAACCCCACGTGTAAATACAGTCTAAGCAGACTAAAGAGTTTCAGATGAAAACTAATATGAAAGCTGTTCTTAGGAATGTGTGACTGTATCTACCTGCACACAAGAAGATTGGACTCCTTAGCAGTGGTGGAAGCTACTCAAGCCTGTGCATGAAACAAAAAAAAAAGCGATGTCAGTTAAACTAAGTAGTGAAATTCTGCTCAGATTTTGTATTTCTGCCAGGCTGAAGTGGAAGTGGAAAACAGTTTTATTTTTCGTGTTTTGTTTTAAAGCAGAAGCGTAACTAATACTACCACTGCCAGCTGCTACCAGCATAACTACAACAGTGTGCAGTTTGGGATGTCCAAGTACTGGCCTTCTTCATTTTCCTGAGCTCTGAGCTGAAGCAGTTTGTTGCTCCCATGTTGTTGAATGCTATGGGAGAGAAATACACAGTTTTGTCCTTGTAACCTATCCAGTGTATGATTCATAGACAGTTCTTTTGGCTGTGAAGCCTTATTTTCAATTCAGAATTAGAAAAGGAGAAGACTTTGATGCTGTACTTCGTGACCCAGAACTGTACCCTGGTTCTTACTAATTAAAAGGAGAGCTGGGACAGCCTTATTCCCTCTGATATTTTCATTTCTTCCTTATTTCATTTTATGTTAAAACCAGTTTAAACATCACTGTAAAGGAGTAAGCTTAGGCTGTATATCAAGGAAAAATTAATAGCTTTTTATAATAATCACACTGGTTAGGAGATGATTCCTTCTGATAATTAGATTTGTATTATTCAAGACAATGGAATTTTGGGTGTGAGGAGAGGTAAGGAGGGGCTAAGGAGTATATCTTGTTTTCCCTACCCATTTGTTATACCTCCAGTTCATGGCCTCTTTAAGTTCCTCAAAATGAGAATATTCTTCATGGAATTGTTGACATTTTGGCTTTGAACTCCTTGAACTCTTATGCAGCAATATGGAGAACTGAAAAAATCGTGGTCTGTATGTCAGGGTTTGCTCCATGTACACAAAATGTGTGGGTAGGGAAGCAAGAAGGAAAGTTGAACCAATGTGTGGATTGTGGTGTTCAGCTTCTGCACCAAGATATGCTGGGTTGGCAATTTCAGGTGTTCTTTATCAGGTGGCATATGTGTATCAGCTGCCTAAATAAAATTTTCCTGAATTCTGGTTATGTTTGGAAGCTTATATCAACATTAGATTTGAGCCTGTTACTGTGAAGGGAACTCTGATCTGGTTAAGAGTAACTCAACTTTCTTCAACGCAGTAAATGATCTAGATGAGAACTTGGTGAAAGCCACAGTAACCAATGTTGTCAGTGCTTTAAATTTTCTGGCAGTAGTAGAAATTTTCTCTTCAGAGACAAATAGTAGAAATGTGTCTCTTCTAGGCAGTTGTAGAAGCCTAGAAGGAAAATTATGTAATGTGTATTAGTACAAATATCCATCAATGGCCAGATAGCTGTGAGACCAACCAAGGATTGTTGAGGAAGAACAGAGTGTGGTTGGAGAAGGGGGCCACATGGAGGTAGGGCAGCACTTTTCCAGGACAAATGTCCTAGTTCTAGCTTCAGGAGATAAGCACAACACAGTACAGTGCAGGCACAGGAATGAGGTTGAGAAGGGGGCATGGACTGTAAGGAGGGATCAAGACTACCCAAGACCATCCCCAAAGCCCTTTGACTCCTTTCCAGAAAGATGTAGAGGAATGTACTGTGATGATAACTAATTTGCATAGAAAGCAAGAAACTTATCTTCAGNTCTCTTTATCCAAAACCTACTGCTATGTGCTTGTGTAGGAATTCAGAGACTAGCATACCAATTTCCATGCCAAGTGTGTAATTACTAACAAACCTTTTAAAGCTTTTGTGGACCTTCTGACTTTTGCCTTTCTTTCGACCATGAACATCTGTGAATCTTAGGNTGACTCCTTTCCAGAAAGATGTAGAGGAATGTACTGTGATGATAACTAATTTGCATAGAAAGCAAGAAACTTATCTTCAGGGTAGGGGAAACTTAACTATAAAAAGAGTGAAGTCTGTGCACATGTTCTCCTCAGCATCCTAGACATCCTAGATTAACACTGAAGCTGGGACTGGTGATCCCTTTTTTTCTCTTTCTTCTCCCTCCCTCCCTCCNACTAACAAACCTTTTAAAGCTTTTGTGGACCTTCTGACTTTTGCCTTTCTTTCGACCATGAACATCTGTGAATCTTAGGTGTTCCTACCCCCTTAAGGGTGGGATGTCACAGTGGGTTGACAATTAATAAGGAAGGCTTCCAAGGAAACCAGATCTTAATTGTTTGGCTGCTTCCTTGATCACTTCAGTGCCTATGTATAGTTTGGTAGGGCAGGCCTTGTTTTAGTTGTTTCAGCCTAGTTTTAGCAGATTAAATCTGTATATGTCTAGATAGCTTAGTTTGGCAAACCCTTGTTTGACTGTATCATGAGAGGAACAATAAAAAGAAGTTATGATTTTTTAAGTCTAAACAAAAATATTTTAAACTGAAATAGGATGAACTAAACAGCAGATGCTGCTATTATACAATTTTTGTAAGCTAAAGCCCTAGAAGATGCTAAGAACATCTAGAACAGTCCAGAATGTATTCAAGTGTGAAAGACATGTGAAACCATAACAGGAGGAAAGAACTGAAGTCTCTGATTGGGCTTCCCTGTGTCCAGTGGGTTTGTGTTTGCAAGATGAACCTTGAGCTTGCTGCTGGTCTTGCTGGCTGATAGGTGCGTGTGTGACAAAGCTGCTTTGGAGTTGAGCTCAGGCCTGAAGGTAACTGAGATGTTGGAACTCTCAGGAGTAGTCAATAGCAACATTGTCAAGTAAGTAAGTGGCCAGTTCTGGAAAAATGAAGTCCTTTGCTATGCATTTTGGCTTGTGTTATGTACAAACTTTTGAACAAAGAGAAGAGAAATATCCAAACCCCAGCTCTTTCCCTGGCAGAAATCTAGGTGCTTTATATTTGTTTATTTTTAATTTTACTGTTTTATTCTGGAGTCCTCTGGAATATCTCACTGCTATGTTTCTGGGCTCTTAAGGTCTCTCACACAAACAGAAAAGGTGTGCACCTTCTTCTTCTGTGCTCTGTAAGTGCTGTTACTAGTAAACAGAATTCTTAGCAGGGTTTAAATAAAGTAGTTTAGAATGAAGTTTGTAAACCAGTGCTGTTTGTCAGTTAAGTGTAAGAATGTATAAGAAGGAATGATAGACACAGACAAGAGGTGCAAAATCCCGAGTTTATAAGTGTGCTTTCCACCTGTTCATTATCCATAAAGTAATTTTTAATGGATTTAGGTTTCAAACAGGCTTTAATGTGTCCTGTAACCAGGAGCCTTTTCATTTTTGCATACATCAGAGAATTTTGTGTGAAATACACTGTCTTAAAAGGAATTTTATAAATAAAATAATAATAGCCTTAAATAGGCTATTTAGTTCATCTGGGAGTTTATGTAGGTTATCTGATGATTATCTTGATAACTTAGAGCAGTGTCTTGAAAGGTGTATTCTGGCTATGGGTGAACAAAAATGCAGATTCACTATTGCACTTGTTTTACAAATCTTCCAGCCTTTATAAATTAATATTCCTGTAGGTCTAGTGTAGTATGATTATTTTTTTTCCTCAGTGAAATTTCAGAAGTTTTTCAGTTGCAATACGATGGTTGGTAAGCCAAAGGAAAAAAATGGCTAATAATTCAAATAGAAACTATTGGGGGTGGAATATATTTGGGTGAAGCTCAAAAGTAGGTGTTTGGTTTCTCCTTGTGTCCTGTTTCTCATGTGAACCCTTTGAAATGGAGTTTGTTCTTACTCAGATGTATCTTTGCGTAAGAATTTGTCATGTTGAAATTGCTTTGTGGATTGCTTTTGATCAGGTCTGGCCCTCTCAGTTAACTGGTGAAAGCTGGGATATGGAAGTTGATCTCTCTTCCAGGAGTTAAAATATTTTTTTCAGACCTCTGTTTGCCTTAAGCAGTCTTGGATTCCACAAAGTGTGAGTGTCGGCTAAACAAAAATCAATTTATTAATTGATAAGTGGGCATTAAGAACAAAATCAACCAGTCCAACCAGTGACAATTATTTTGAAGAACTGTGAAGTCATTTTTTAACTGGATAACCTTTTCCATTGATGCAGTGGCATGAGTTGAGTGCTCTAACATATCAGAAAGAAATGAAAGCATCTTTCAGTTCATGTCAGTCTGATTGTGTTGCTGTTAGCCTGTTGAAAAAGATTTGCTCTTTGTATGCTTGCTTACAGTACATGCATAATTTAATAAAATGGTGCAACTGGCACGGCTGGGAGCTGAGCTGGACATAGAGGATGAACTGACCTCTTGGCTCTTGATGTACCTGATACCACCAGAACTGCATTTATGTTACAGGCTGTACTTTGTGCTTAATTACTGAGCGTGGAATGAGTCTACATGGTTGTCAAGTTAACCCTGTTCTGGATGACTTTGAAATCCCTTAAAGTAGATTGTTCAGAGAAGAGTCTGTACTTGGAAAAATAGGGATCCCTTTGTAAAGGTTAGAAAATGATTCCAGGAGTACATGAAATTTCAGTATTTTACTTCCATAAAAACACAGGAAAATACTATAGATTCTCATTCTCTGCTTAAATCTCATATCCCCTCCCCCCCAACACAAACAAATAAACTAAAACCCAAAACAAAATCAGATCTTTGTGAATATTACATCTTGAACATGAGCTACTATTTGATAAGGCAGAGGATACCAAAGGCATTTTATCCTAGAAGTTTTTTTTTAATTTAACCTAAGATTTGGTTAAGTGTCACGGAAAATATCTACGTATATTTGCAGAGAATTTTGCATGTTTGAGACATTTTCTTTGAAAAACTGGTAAGGAATTACGTAGAACTTTCTAAGTCTACACAGAATTGTTAAACATTAGTGATACATACTGATCAGGCACACAGAGCTGAATGTTAGATTGTATGTTGTGGTTGGCATTTCATGCTCCAAAATTAGTCTCTCAAAGTTCATTTTAGGTGTTCTGCATGTTACATCTTCCAAGGCTTTAAAGAACTTTGTTAAAGTAATTTTTACCTCTAGTCATAAATTCATTTTTTCTCAGTAGGAGTTTCACACAAAAATTTGTGTTTAACTTCATCTCTGTTACAAACCATACCTTTTGCCAAGAGGGTTTTTTTTGGGTGCAGGGTGGGGAAGAGAAGAAGTCATAAATTGTTGTTATACTACACCTCTGCTCTTGCCACAAGTAGGCAACTTTAAGACATTCCTGTTAGTTTATCTCCTTATCTGTCGAAAACAAACAAACCTTTGCTAATTTCTCTGAAACACATCCAGAGACAATCTGTCATTGCAATTTGATCTGAAATTTGCAATAAAAATAGTTCGAAAATTGAACAAAGGAAGCTTTAAAGGCAGAGAGATCATTGAGAGATTCAACTGCAGTGTTACAAAACTTGGCATTTTTTTAATTCTACAGCCATTCTTTAAAGCATGTTCTGGTGGCTGGTATTAGTTTTCAGTGTTAATTATATGTCACGTCAGTGGGATAGAAATGAAATGGCTATTTCAACCCAGTTAAAATATTTGTAATGGCTAAATGTACATATTTACAGAATCGTATAATATCTAAATGCAATTCACCAAAGCTTAAGCTTCAGGGTGCTAGAAACATTTAATGTGAGAAACAAGGTCAGCATTTATAGCATTCTTAGAGTTGACAAACCAGTTTTAGAAAACGAGTTTTTATCATCACATTTTTAAGTCAGGTCTGATATTGNAACTTTTTTGCTGAAATAGAAGGTTTCAAGTTTTTAAAAGTTGGAGGTGCCTAACCTGAAAGTTCATCATTAAAAAAAGATACTGTTTTTTACAGGCAGGATTGTTGTGCAGGGCTGACCCAGTAGTTAGCTGTCAGTTCTCAATGAATGCAAACTAAACTGCTTAGTCCCCCATCACCTGAGCATTATAGATGAGGATAATGTCATCTGTTGGCTTGTCATTTCACTTCTGTAGACTTGAAATGGATCAGTTTGTCAAATCAGGTAAGCAGAATGCAGATACCAGTGACTACCTCGGATTAACTGGCAGTTTACAGGGTAAAAACCCCTGCAATAGAGCCACTGGAGTAAGGGAGATGAGCTGCTTTCCTTTGCTTTGGGCCAGAGCCTACAGTTACTGCATTGTAGGATTTGCCACGTGATGGAAAAAGCTTCCTTTATAAAGCTACACTGAGAAGTTTTACGATAAGATGATCTCTTGAGAGGGTGCAGAAAGTTGAGTAGTGAAAGGAAGCATTACATTAAAACGTAATGCGAAACATTACATTTTTGTAATGTTCAGAACTGTAATAGTATCACTTCACTGACTTCCAAAATTTGAGATAAGTAATTTTTCATGGGTGGTGTTCTGAAGGGTTTTACAAGCTAAAGTCTGCTACTGTGTGTTTTCTGTGATAATTAAACCTGACAGATATAGATTAGTTTGAGTATTTGCTCACCTGCAGTATGGAAGGATTTTCCCAGTGCTGAATTGCAGTATTTGGAAGACTGAAGTTTCTCTCCTGTGCTGGCGAGAGGAGTCTGCAACCACTTGAATCAAGTGCAGCTAAACCTATCACAATCATAATAGCTAAAAATGCTTTATTAAGCAGAAGCATTTGTGAAAATATGTTTTCTGTGATACCTGCACTGATTAATGCCATGCGATTAATTAGGAATGGCAGTATCAGAACTGATCCCTCTTGGGCTACTATTGCTGTTTTACACATGGGAGTAGTAGAAGTCACTGTGGTCAAAACCAAAACAAGTGCTGAGTTCAGCACCTGACTGCAGTTGTCTTTATTTAAAGAAGAAAGTAGTTTCACCTATTTGGCAAAATCCCTTTTAGAAGATGTTTTACTTTGCTTCCAGTCAGGGAAGATGGATGTGTTCCTGGAAAGATGATTTATTGTGAGCTGTAGTTTGCAAGCATAGCGTTTTTCATCTAACAATCCATTATGCTTATTGTATTTCTCAGCCTCCCAAGTAGAATGCCTTATTTGTCTGAAAATTCACTACAATTCCCCTAACAGGCAATGACTGTCTGTTGGATTTTTGGCTCGTTATACTTAAATATGTAAAAGGGCACAAACAGTATTTCATACATGCACCTCCAGAATTGTCCACTTTTCTTGGCTAGAATGTTTGAAATTACAGAGAGCTGCCGTTCTCTGTTAACATTTGGCAGAAGATTACAAAAGGGAAGTGGATCTAAGTGGCTAAACTGTTGGGTTTTCAATTGACAGGAGAAATAATCCTAGAGTAATTTATAATGTTTTACTGTGGCCTTACAGTTTTGACCTAGATGACTGGTTAGCTCAAAATTTAATTGTTAAAAGCATTGCTATGAGTTAATGGTCAATAAAAGAATTTTTAGATCTTCTTTGTATGTTTACAGTGCTAGTATTTCCTCTGTCACTTTTTTTTAAGAGATCAATTTATAGGCTTGTGATACGGTTGGCATTTAACTATGCCAGTCTATTGCCAGTATTGCCAATGTAGGCAATAGCTACGTCTATTTAGCAATTAATTGTTTCAACTAATAGCAACTAATAGCAGTTGCTACGTCTATTTAACAACTTGCTGCAATCACCTGGATTTTTAAAGGAAGGTTAATAGTGTGATAAATACATGGGGTTTTCTAAGATGATACACCATTTCCTCAAATTGTTCCCTGTTTTAAGCATAAGCTTGTTTCTGGGTGAGCAAATAAGAATATAACAATGAGAAATATGTTTGGGAAATGTATTTCTAGGTCCTCAGTGGTAACTATAGAAAACTGATCTGTAGACTTGGCCTGTTGGAACAGATTTTGAAAACTGAACAGCAATAAGTAATGTCTTCATGCACAATGAAATGGTCATGTTGTACTTTCCTTTTTTTGCCAGGTCCAAAGATAAAATAAACTTTAGGAGCAATCAGTTCAAGGGGAAAGCTCTTGAGACAGCGACTTAGGGGATGTCCAAGAAAGTTTGTTAACAGTTTATCTGCAGAAAAATGCCAAGTAGCAATGCGAAGGAAAGCAAATGTTCAGCTAGACTTTAAATAAGAGCTTGAGATTGAAGGCCACAATTAGTGCTTCTGCAATGTTAACAAAAGGAGAATAAAGAAGGAAAAAATACTGCTGCTGACTGGGGTGGGTGGTTTAGTTTCCACTGATGCAGTGGCTGAGTTCTTCAAAGCCTTTTTTTCCACCGCAATGATCTACCAAGTGTTTGTACCTACAAAGATGATTCAGGGAGGAGAGGATCAACCAACACTGGATTGATACAGTGTGGGGACTGGGTGGTTGGTAGCGTCTCTCTGTAGACATTGCTGGCTGTCCTGTAGGACAGTAGGCTGAAGATGAGCCAGCAGTGTTCTCTAGCACTGAGGAAGGGTAACAGTGTCCTGGACTGTGTCCACAGGAAGTTAGCTAGTAGGTTGAGGCTATCAGTTTTCACATGTTATTCACTATCTGGAATATTGTGTTAAATCCTGCTGGTGAGCCACCAACATTGTTGGGTTGGACACATTACTGCGTGAGGAGAGGCTGAAGTTCAGCCTGGAGAGAGGGCAGCTTCAGGGGTACCAAATCGTAACTTGCTAACCGAGACAGAGGAGACTGAGGAACCAGGTTCTTCATGCATGTGGTGGGAGCAACAAGGAGCAGTCATGAGCTGAAACTTGGCAGGTTTTCACTACGAGGGTAATTGAGCTCTGGAAGAAGTCACCCAGAGAGCCTGTGGAATATGGCCCTGGGAGATTTCCAAGACTCAGCTGCATGAAACCCTGAGTAACCTAGTGTGACCTCAGGGCTGATCCTGCTTTGAGCAGGAGGCTGAGCTGTGAGCCTCTGAAGGCTCAGCCTTCCAGTCTGAGCCATTCTGTGTTTGGAGCCAGGATCCATGTTACGCAGAGCCAATGGGGGCTCCTTTGGCCTTCAGGCTCCTAAAAACAGCGTACCCTTGTTACCTGAGAATTTTTGGATTATTTGTTTCAAGTCACAGGCTTCTGTTCACTTAAAGGGCGTAGAAAGAATTTGAGTATGCACTGACATTTAATGTTTTTAAGCAAGAATGTACTGAGAATTAAATTCAAATAATATTTAATATTAAAAAAAAATATTTCCAGAATGAGAGTTGTTTCTATGACTAGTTGTCTTAGTTTGAAAGACAGGTATCTGCCAGGGAAAACAGGAGCCCCTCTGGGAATGGAGAATTCAAAACCTCCCCCCTCCGAATTGTTACAATCCTGAAATTGAAGGACTCTCAGGCAAAGATGTAAGGGGATAGGAATAACAGTTCTTTATTACTGCATATAACAAAATAAACANAGGGAGAGAGCAGGATCCGAATTCCCGGGCACACACGGACAGACGGTGCTGGGTCACTCCGAGCTGGGCTCCGGTGGTGCCGATGAAATCTCCCCACAGTGGAAAGAAACCAACAGCCTCGCTATTCCCTCCAAGAGAGCAGCTCTCCCAGCCAGAAGAGCAGAAGTCAAGTCCCTACTGCCCGGAACCGACACCACCCTCTCCCCTGGGTTTTTTGGCCATTTCCTTTGCCTTTCCTGAGTACCCATAAGTACCCAGTAATTAGTTCCCTAGCAATGTATGGGAGAAAATTCTGTAAGAAAAAAACCTCAACCCCCAACACTAGTAAAAAAGCTTACCTGTTACCCCCAAATCCAGATCTCTCTTACATGGGCATGTAAACTAAAAAGAATGATTTAGAAATTTTATTGGAAAAAACTGAGTAAATTCTAGCTTGATGATTTTAGTACTGCTATGATGCCTCAAGAAAAAATAGAAAGCTAGCATGGGGATGAGACTCTATGGAAGGATACAGAAAGTGAGGACAGTGGTCAGTTTATAGCTTCAGCACGTGTGCTGCTGCTTTTGCTAGGTATGCAGGCTGTTGCAACAGGATGTGGGTTCGTGCCTTGGAGACTTGTCGGTGAGTGCTGGGGGGTGAGTGAGCGGCTGGGGGTGGTCTCTCAGGGTTACAGGCGTTCGCAGCTGGGCTCCTTCCTCCCTGTCCCCATGGCGCGAGCACCCAGGCTGTGCCAGGCAGTTGCTGGGTACAAGTGAATAGTTGCAGGCCTGGCCCAAATGTGCCTGCCATTGCAAATGAAAGAGTTTGCTGTGATCTGTGTTCAGCTTGGAGTTAGGTAGTGTGTATTAAACTCTCTTTTTTTTTTTTCCCAATTCTTCGGGGGAAAATAGTTTCTTTGATAGGCTTGCCCACATGATGTTGGCAAGGCCAGCTGTAGTACTACCCAGATACTTACTGGCCTGTCACAGTGAGCTGCATTCATGTTCAGCAGTAAACCCTGGCACCCTGTTCTAAGTTGAATTGCTTACATAGTTGGCATAGTCTTACTGAAGTAATTGCTGATGTATGGAGTAGTGTTTCCTGGTAAAATACTCTTTCAAGTGCCTGAGTCATGTTAGAGGCATGTTGTCTGGAAACTGCTGAAAGAGATTCCTTGTTGGTTTCCTTTGTACTCTCATTTCCTGAAGAAGAATGAGGGGTTTATCAATTTTCTTTTTGTGTAGACTGGCACGGAATTGTGGTGGCCCTCAGCTAGGACAGGCTATGTCCTGGGTTAGCTGGGAAAGGTATTAGTGCTCTGGAGTGACATGCTGACTGTGACACAGATCAAATGCTTTCCCCTTTGTGTAGCTGACTTTCTCATACATGCATCAGGAAGCATTCTGCTACATGATGAGCACAAGAAAATGGTAGGAAGCAATTCTGTCTTTCTTGATTTGCTTAAAAAAGGCTTTTCTTAGTTATATAATTTTTTTTTTAAATGAGCTAGTCTGCCGTTATCTGTTTTAACAAGATCATGCTGCTTTGTTTGGAAGTCCTGGAAACCAATGGCAAGGTTTGCAAAGTATTGGCAAATGTATGCAGGAATTATCTGGCTGTTCCTAATTTTGCTGTATAAGTTGTTAAACAAGTCTGCGGAAGACCAGTGCTGACAGGAGGCTGGAGTCTTTGTCTGCCAAAATACTTCTGCTGTACAGTACAGCAGTAGTGTTCCACAAAACTGTGTGAGAGAAAGGGCTGTCTTAATTTGAGGTCATCATCTTAAATGTCCATGAGTTCTTTAAGCACTGAAGTGGCAGTGCCTGATTTAAAGCAAATAAGCATATTACTTTTCTCCGTGGTGTGAACTGGGTAATTCAGGTAATGCAGAGACCAAATCAGAATTCTGCTTTTCCTGAAGCATTAAAACAGCAGCCTGTGAATAGGGCTTAAACTGTAGTCTGATAAGATGTGGCACAAGAGCTGTCCTGGTGTAGAGAAGTGGAGTAGAGACATTGAGTCAGTTTGCCTAGAAATGCTTCAGTTACGGCCTGGATTTCTTGTGTTAGCACGTGTTGCTTTTGGGAAATGACTGAAATTTTTACATTGTTTTTCATGTTTTGTCTTTGTCAACCCCCAAGTGAGCCAGTTTCTTTTGTCTGAGTGCAGTAATCCCTCATTCTCCTAGACGGCATTAAGAAGTTTAAATTCATAGGTTATATTATTCAGGTATGTTAAATTTTGATTAGAGATGTTGAAAGAATAAAACATTATCTTTAAGGTGAAGTCGGAATATTTTGTTCTTCACTGAAATTTATCTTCTGTTTTATCATCTGGTGTGAGCATGAGTTGTTACTCACCCTACTAGTGCTTAGTTTCTTCGTAATTAAATTGTTGATGGAGAGTGTTATCTCAATCTTAGGTATGTCTTATGTTGAAATGACAAGTTTATCAGCCAGTTAGTGATAGTGCAGGTTATTGGTTTGTATCTTGGGGTAATAACTAGACAGAATACTGGGGTGTTGGTAGGGCTTTTTTAGTTTTGCTTTGGAAAGGATTTTTTTTTGTATTTTAGAGACCAGGATAAACTTAAAATATATCACTTTAGTTTTCATTTTCTAACACAGTGTGTATGTTGACTTTAGATCATGGCAGTATCTTCTTCAGGAGGATAAGCATTTCAGAAACTGGGGTAAGGATGTTCAGTGGTAATTGAAGGATTCTATTTCAAGTAAATACAAACAGAGATGAAATGATTAAGGAAATAGTTTTAGATTTAGTTATATACTTACACAGGATCTCCTAGCTAGCAAATTCTTGTGTACACTGAGGTATTTTGAGTAACAAATCTAGATTGCATAATTAATGAAAACAAAACATAAGATTAAATTTACAGTTGATCCACATACAAAAAAACCCCTGCAGATCCTTGAAGTTGATAGCTCTAAAGGTGGCAGTAGTAACTGAGAATTGTTAGTGGACATCCGGCTAGTGTACAGATTCTACAGCTGAAATAGTAGGCTTGTGTAAGGTGGGTGGGTTGACTGTTGAGTTTGAATTACATAGCGTGTTTTGCTGTTAGTGGTGGGTGGCTTGAGTCCAGACACTCAGGTGATGAACTCTGTTATTCAGTTTTATTGGAGTGTCATTGCCTAAAGTAAAAGTATTAGAAAGTTCAGTTTATTAAACTGCAATTTTAGATATGGAGTAAGGAAGTGTATAATAGTAATATTTTTCTTGCCACAGATAAATACACAAAAGATTAATAGCTGTTATTTACAGTAGT
This sequence comes from Tichodroma muraria, assembly GCA_013390105.1. Taxonomy (NCBI): domain Eukaryota; kingdom Metazoa; phylum Chordata; class Aves; order Passeriformes; family Sittidae; genus Tichodroma; species Tichodroma muraria. The sequence continues at coordinate 20,072 of WAAG01034261.1, forward strand.
GTTCCTTTCTATTACTGATTTTTGCAGTTAAAAGTTTCCTAGCACACGTCTCGAGGCTTGTATGTAGCCAGGAAGGAGACTGTGTTTTTAAACTGTCCTCTGATCTGGGAACAGTTGCATCTGGGTATTACATAGGATTAAATAGCAATCATTGTCAAAGCCTATTTGGTAGTAAATCCAGGCAGAGCAACTGTTAAGCAAACTGACAGTCAAGCAAACTGTACAGGCAGAAGATACGCATTGACAAAGATGACTTGGATTTGGAACATGTACTGTACCTTTTTTCATCTGACTGCTCAAACAAGATTGAAAAATGTTTTGACTTGGAAATAGAAGATAGAAGCCTAGCATTTGTGGAAACTACTTCAAATTTACTGGGGTCTTGAACTCAAATCTGAGTGTTTTGAAATAGGGATTAATTTTTCCTGATAAGGCATAGGGGTTTAAATTACTATTGTTCCCAAGCACTGTTTAGCTTAAGCCATTCAGACTTATTGAGTCTCTGGGGATATGAACAATGTGTTCTTATAAATGGGATGCAAAACAAAAAACTGGTGTGCTGATACTTCTGAATGGTAAGTCACTTGAGTACTTCTTGAACTTTGTGTTGTACTAGCATATTATTGTATAATAGTCAAAATGAAATTGAATGTGTAGCTGTAATGTGGTAAAATCATCTCTACTTCTTATTTAATGACCTTGTAAGATGGAGAAACAGAAAACAGCTATGGTGGGTGAATCTTGACAGTGCTTGACAATGTGTCAAAGCAATTCTGTATTCTTTTACTCTCCAAATAGATGTGGGTAACACTTCATGTTTTAGTATGATGTAAGTGATAATGGCAGCTATGGTATTAGGTGTCAATCAAAATAGTGTGCTTGTAATATTAGTCATCCACTGAAGGGAGCATAAATGCAGATACTGAACTCATTATGAAGAAGGAATGCCTGTGGTGTGTTCAGGGCGAATACCACTTCCAAGTAAAGGAAGAAGACTCTAGAGATAAAGGATGTACACAGATAAGCAAATGGCTGTCTGTGTCAAAATAGCATTGCTCACCTGACAACTATTTGTTTAAAGATGATCTTTGAGCCAGTTGTTTTCTTGCTCTAAAGCTGCTATTCTAGAGAGTGAAGAATTCAGAGGATGGCATTGTAGCTGACTGGTGTTATGCAGTAATTCTGGCCTTTGTAATTTGATCCGTGGCTTTCTGACAAGTGCTCCTGCTGCTATAGGTTAATATTATTGTAATGCAGGGTTTCCAGGATGCTTCCCTTAAAAAGAAATATGCATATCTTCTTGGAAACAAAGAGAGCCACTGAAGATCTTTCCCATCTGAAGACTGTAGCTGGCATATGACATACAGTTAACTTTACAGGTGACATACTGGGCATACCGCAGTATGTTAAAATCCAGAGTCAACTGAGCTGCCAATGTGAGGTACCACTGAATAGAAAGGTATGGGTGCAGTTGCTTTATGTAACTAGTTTCCTGTGTGTTTAATGGGCTGGAATTTAAGAACTGGATTAGCTCAATGGTCAGTTACTAGAACCAGCTCTTCACTAATACACTGCCGTCCTACTGCATTTTATCAGTGTGCAGGGATACCAGGCATGCGCTGAGTAAGTAGATCATATTTTCTCTTGGTTTTTTGATTGTCAATTTAAGCATAAGGGACTTTTTTTTTTTTAAGTCCACATTATATGTATCTTTTGCTGTGTGATGTGTTATAGGTACATGTGTTAATTATAGGCAGTTACTTTGTTGATATCCCTGTGCCTTCCTGTTGGATATGCACATACCCGTGTGGATGGAGTGCCCTGATGTTGACCAGTAGCCATCAGTCTGTCTTCCCTTAAGGAAGACAAAGATGAGTATTTCAGCCTACATTTTGTTGAACAATAGAGTATGTAAAGTGAGTTACAGATATTTGACTTAAAGTGGTAATAGTAGACTACTGACATGGTACTGATTAATCAAACTAAGAATCCCCAGCCTGCTTTTGGTAATTACTGTAAAACTCTGGCTTAAGCTGGTACTGCCACCAAAAGGGAATGTTCACTGAATTATGCTCGTGACAGCACAGTTGCATGGAACTTGACAGAGCCCATTCCTTGGGTTTTGGTGTGTGCACACATTTGCCCCCACAACCATTTCATGAGTTATCAATAACTGTTTTCACAAATGTGTGTACCAGAAAAATTAAAGTATTTTAGTTTCATAGTGGACTACTTCTGCATTAGCACTTTAGTTAAGTCTTAATGCTTAATAATGAATCACCTCCTTTTTAGAAAACTGAAAGTAACTTTCCTCTAAATCATTGTCCACCAGCTGCCAATATTTGTTTCCTGCCTACCCTAACTGTATCATATTGCATTAGTATGTTTGATAGACAAAGTTACAATTCCTGGTATAATGAAGCCTTCAATTCAGTTGTAATCTGTTGGCAGGTGCTGATAAACTACGAGGTAGCAACGCTGGGCTGAACTGGTGAAATTGAAGCAGACTGGAAAGTTTTACTTCCTATCTAGAGGCTCTGTAGCAATTCTTCCTTGCTGTAACTCTAATCTTACAAGTGATTCAGTTATTTGGATATAGCAAAGCAAATATTCAGTGGAGATAAAGGGCTATTGTTCAGAATCATAAGCCATTTCAAACAGTTCAAGAGCAGCAAAACCCAGGAAACCACGATAAACTTGACTTTCACATTTAATTGGAAGCGTTTATGAGAAAACAAATTTTTAAATACCAATGCCTTTTAATGTGGAATAGTATGCTCTAAATTGGAAAGGTAAAAAAAAATGTCTGATAAGGTCAGGGAGCTTATATCCACGGAAAGTCATTGAGCCAAAAGCCTGACGGTTGACAGTTCAAAAAAATCTGGATGTAAGAACAGACATTTGAAAAGTGATTTTAATGGCAGTCAATTACCCGAAGAGGTCAAAAGCAGACCTTTTGTAAGGATGGGATTATCTCACATCTGCCAGCAACCCTCGCATTTGGTAGGCAACTTAATCTTGTGATATTGGCCCTGTTTCAGAACTCTTTTGGACTCATTGGAGGTATTTTCTCATAAATCCAAATAAACTTCAGCTTTGTTGATTCTGAATCTTAAGTGAACTTCCTTTACAAAACAAAGCTATCAAAAAGGCAAGTAGAGATGCTGGATTGTGGTGCTGTGACTTAGGTTCTTAATGTTACCATGCATATCATTATTTCAAGCATAAGTGACAGAGTAAGTCCTGTTAGTTCAAAGTTTTGCTTTTTAGAAGTCTCAAGTACTTCATAACTGCTTCCACAGATGTCGAGATGATAGTACCACTTTAAGTCTGCTTTGAAACCACGGCATTTTTGTTGCTGCTGACAGTATTAGTGTTCTGACTAATATATCCTAATAGCTTGCTTGCTACTCCTTCTTTCAAGTGTTAGAAGCCACGGAGTTTGTGCTTGATGCTCAGTTACTGAATTCAGAACTCAGTTGACACTGGAAATATACTGATTCGAGCTAATTGCCATAAATTTGTGTACAACCAAGTTGTGTGTGGTAATGGACTAAGTGTTGTTTCAGATTCTCATGAGAATGGAAATATACTGAGTTCAGGGCATCTGCTGGAGGAAAGGGTGTCCAGACATCTCATACTTCTGTATATGTACATCAGGCTCTGTTCAGTAACTGCTGGACTAGTCCTCCTGATGTGTGTAAATGGATAGTAGATAAAATGCTCCATCTACTTTTATTACCCTTATAGTCAGATACAGCCAATGAACTGACCTGTCGTCAGCATGAGCAAGGTTGATGCAGTGGTAGTGAGGATGAAGTGCATCAGGAGAACTGCATGTAGAAAGGACTTGGAAAGAACGTTTTTAAATATCAAATGTATTACGTGATTCTGGGTATACCAGCTACACATACTTTTGCTGAGTTAGGGAAGCATAAAAAGGAGGCTGTTAGATGTATCAGCTGTGAAAACTTTCGGGGGAGTCTGTTTCAGGGAAGTTGCAGTCCAGGTCTTGCAGTCTCACTGCGCTCCGGTACATAATGTCGGACTCAGTACACTTCCCCCTGTATTGAGTCCTGAATACATTCATTATCTATCTATACCAAAATTGCTTGTGCTGAAAAATGATGTGATACTGCTTCCTGTTCAAGCTTACAGTAGCTGCCAGGGAAAAAAAGACTCAGTAAACCTCTGACATGAGTTAATATCGCAGGATTTTTTGTTTTAAATAATAGTAGATATGAGAGTTGGCAATTTGAATTGGATGTCAGGGTATTGGAGCTCAAAAGCAAGTAAGAATGACTTGTGTACAACAAAAGTGTCTCTATACCAAAAGCACTTTACTAAAGAATGCTTCTTACTTAATAATGTGCAAAAATAAAAGTATTTTCCAAACTAAACAATATAGCAACTGTTGCTGTACTGATGCCATAAATCTGTATTTTAATGTGATGAGAAGAGTTGTGTGTGTAAATAATAAAGATGAAAACAACCTAAGAGAAATACAATTCCCCTTTTGTTAGTGTTCTGCTCTGCAGAAGTTAGTATTTCTAATTAAGCTTGCCAGGTCACTTAGAAGTACACCTGTGGACTGCTAATTGGTTTTAGAGTTTAAAATCTTCAGAGACAACTTTTTGAATCTATAATGATGTCAGAAACTGAAGACATGAAAGCAGAGGTATTGTTAAAGTCTTACCTAGTGCTTTTAAAATACATTGTAGACTTCTGAAGTAATGGATTCATACACATGCCAAAGTACTTTGCTGCTTTTTAATGCAATTAAAATGTTAGCTCCTACTGTCTCAAAGAGCTTTTCCAGGAAATCATATGCATTTAGAATTTTTTGTAGAGTGAGTCAGTGTAATAGAAGACCAACAAACACATTTTAACTGAGCTTAAATTAGGCCAGTTTTGTGAACTTAATTAAAATACTGTAACTTCCAGTGGTTGAATATTGTCATTATCCTGATTTGCAGATGGTATCACATGGTATCTATAGGATACTGCATAACGCCTGGTAAGTCTCAGCATGTTCTTTAAAGACATGGATCAGAAGTGCTTGAACATGCCCATGTGAGGAATGCCCTCTATTGAAATAAAATAATATGGAAAACATTTGCTAGTGTTGCTATTTAGCAGGTAGTATTATGGAGGTGAATGGCTGGATAGTTTGGGCATATAGCATCTTTGTATTCTCCAAGTTGATGGGTGAATACTTGGTGTCTTTGCTAACAGAAAAGTGACTATATTTGTTATTTCAATGAGAGCAACCAGATCAGTATCCATAGTTATGGTGTTAAAAATTTGAGCTTGCTGTAGTGGATGCTCACAACTATTAGGCTGCATTTGTTGTGCTAGCAAGCAGTCGGAAGTAGTTAATTGCTGTCAAATTTAAATAGCTTTTTACTAGTTTGGTCTATTAAAAGGAGCAATATTTCATACATGATCTTTTTTTAAGTTGAAGGAGAATTTGATTAGTGCACTTGGGAGTACAATGCAGTGCCCCTACTTTCAAATAACTGTTGTTCCCAAAGAAATATTAATGTAATTAATTGTTAGAAACATTCTTGTAATAGATACCAATTGTTTGACGATGCATGTGAATATTAAAGCAGTAGAAACAGTTACCTGAATGTCTTTGGAACGTTATATGTACAGAGTTCTGTCCTAGATAGCACTGGGAGCTACTTGCTTTGTCTTGTCTTGGTATTGCATATGCTACATATCCTTAATAAAAATGAGATTGAAGCTTATTTGCTCATGACTTGAGGATAGATGAGCTGCTGAGAAATGCTGGGTTTGGGTGCTGAGTTTGGGAGTGTGCTTCTGACCAGAGTCGTGAAAGTGCACATGCTGCATTTATAGTAACATGTAGCCGTTCGCAGAAATGAAGAAAGTGAAGGCAAGATGTTAATCTTTTCTCATTGCAGTAACGCGGGCTCTGAGCAAGCCGGAGTTCACGAAGAAAACCTAGCCTTGATTTAGGTTAAATTTGCGTACTTCAGTAGCTGTGTTAAATGTAGCTCTAACGAGATTCAGGCTGATTGCCTTTGTCATCTGAAGGAGATAATCTGCTAGAACAAATTTGATGGATGAAGAATGAAATCTCCCTTTCTTAGTCGTGACAATCTGCAAAATCCTTTCTGTTTAAAAATCCTTTCTGTTTATTCTTGTCTGAAATCCGTTCATAAAGCTAAACGTGCCAAGGGTCTTTTTCTTTCTAATGAAATTTCCCAAAGGGATCGGGTGGGGAGGGTTTTCGGCGGCGCGGGGAGAGGAAGGTTGACGTGACTCCGGCTCGCTTCTTTCTCTGCCTCCGTGCGGTTCGGGGGATGGATGCGGGGCTGCAGCTCTGGCAGCGCTCCCCGAGCCGCGCGGAGGCTCAGCCCTGCACAAAGGCGCTGATGTAATGCGTGCTGTAATGCGCCGCGCCGGGCAGGGGAGCCGCGCCGCCGCCCCCGCCGCTGCCCCGCGTCCCTCCCGGNTTTTTTTTTTTTTTTTTTAATTACCGCGGCATGTGTGGTGAGAACACACACCTGCTCAGAGTAATTCGGGCTTAGAATTTCTAACGTAATCCTTGAGCAAACGAGACGTGTGTTGGACATCCCTTTTGGCGTTCCGTGTTAGTATTGCTCTCCCTTAAAGGCAGGGAGGGAGGGAGACAGGTTGCTGTTAGCAACCGCTCACATGCTAAAAGTGAATTACCCAAGCTTTAATTCCCCTGCGGACTCCTCATTGCTACTCTTTTTTTTTACGAATTGGTTCATTCTAACGAGTAGCATATGTTAATCAGTGTTTTAAGTAAACTTAGCTCAGTAAAGAGATAGAACAGAGAGATGCTCTGATGTAAAAGTTTATTTGCTTCCTGAATGCTTCTAACAGCCACACATCTGAAGTTTAAGGATGGTATGAAACAAGCTGTGGAGAATGCTTTTTCTCTGTCATTTGACTGAATAGGAACTTGACTGTTTCTGCAATGCAGGATTGAAGAAAAGCATCTCCCCCTTCTTCCTCACACAGATCTCATGTACGTGCATTGTAATGTGTTAGAGAAGCTGGGATTCATCCTACATTTCCTGTGTCTCAAGGCTTTTGGAGCTCAAGCTCCTTACAGCTGCAAACTAATAAAATGGGAATTTGAAGGAATGAGAGCTGTGCACAGATCAGGTTATTTGGCATACATCTTGTTGCAAATGACTAGTTTTTCCACAGAAGGAATATGAAATATCCTGCAAAGAAAGCAAGGGGAGGGAGGAGGGATATTCAACAACAACAAAAAAGGTCGTTTAAGTGCTAATGTCTCAAAAGTATGAATTTAACTGAGTGCAATTTTTGCATATGTATTTCTGTAAGGTGATGAAAATGTTGTAAACGTGTGCATATTTAAAAAGAAAAAAGGGTGGAGAACAGGAAAAATACCATAACCAATAAATGCCTCATCTTGGGATCTATGAATGACAGAAAGCCCAAAAGTAATACTTTATGCTATTAAAAGGTGTTTTTACTGATAAATATGCAATCTGTTTCTCGGTAGTTTTGATTGATTTCAGGGCTGATGGAAATAGTTCTTCCTATTGTTGCTCAGGATAAAACAATGCAGGATGATTTTCAAGCTGTTTTTAGTTGCTTATTTTTACTGCCCTTGCTATAGTCTTCATCAGTTTCACTGTGGAGAGAGATTTCTCCAGATGGTGGTTTGGAATAAGAGCCAAAGGACATGATCTAAAACGTTATGTTCCAGCTGTTGCTGCACAGAATTTAGAAGCTACTGCCTTCCACTTGATCTGTGTTTTGAACAGTAAAATAAGTAAGATTGCTTACAGATCTTGTTAAAACAGCTGCATGTTGAGCCAGTGTTTTATGAGAGGCTGGGTACCCTCCTGATAGCCCTGAGAGTGTAGACCCCTAAGCCATGAGCGTCTGTAGCAACAGTGAACAGGCAAAGTGTCTGGCTGTAGCAAGAGCCGTGTGCTACCGATGGACACCCCGACAAAAAGGTTTGCTACCTCAGCAGGGCAGTGAATTGAAGTATCACAGCCCTTAGAGATGGATGAGCAGTTCCCACCAAAACAAATGAACTTCAACAGTGTCGGCAGGACAGCAAGAACAGATTGAACGTTGCTAAGGGACAGAAAAACTTAGGAACACAGCTCTTCTCATTTAAAAGGGGAAAACTGGACAGATTTTGATTCTCATCCTAAGTTGCAGTTGTAAAATGGATGCTTGTACTTTTGTCTTGCACATTTCATAGGATCAAAGGGTCATTCAGGTTGGAAAGGACCTCACTACAAAATACGGGTAACTCTAAGGTTCTTGTTACACATTTAAAAGGAAATCACAGATTTTTAGCAATGATTTAGCATTTGGAATTTTCTTTAACTTAGATTCTTAAGGCAGCTCTTCAACAGGTTTTGCAGTATAAACCTGAGGTGGCTAATTTCCTAGTAATTGCTCCTAACTGAGGAATGGCTGAGTCTGCCAGCTTCCAAGAAAAGCAAGGTTATTCAGTCTGTGAGGTTGATCTTGTCTGAGTACTTGCTGTCAACTACACTAGCAGTCTTCTCTTATCCCACATCTTTCTGCATGACATTGTGCTCCTTCTATAATTTGCAGAGATGGGAGGTGTGTCCTGCTGTCAGGACAAAGCAAAGAGCTGTTGAAAATGGTAAGAGAGAACCTCTTAATACTTAGCAAATATGCCAAAACCTGAAAATGACTTAGAGCCAGTAACCTTCTAATGAATCTCCTTTTCTTACTTCAAGGCAATCAGATGCCTGCTTCTGTGAGGTCCTGGTTGCCACTGCATACCAGCTCACTACAGATGTGGTGCAGTTCCCCACAGCATATATAGGGAGTGCATAGAATGCAAACCAAAATGGGAATAGAAGGGACGTTTCTGTGAGCTGTCGTGATTCAAGTGGGAGTTTGAAGGTATAATTTGGGATATGGGGGTTTTTTGATGAGTGGGTCTTGAGCCTGATCAGAGCTGGAGGGAGTCAAAGGTGTACTGGAGTTGCTTTGAATTCAGGACTAGGATCTTTACAGTAAATGATTACATTGACTACTTTGCTTAAGCTCATGACTAAGGCTGCTGGCACAACACTGAAATCATGCCACTTCGATGGTATGCCCCTAAACTGTATCCTGGTTGAAGTTGCCCAGTGATTTTAGAATCTGGACTGAGAAAAATGAGTGAATAAATGATGAATGCCAAGGTTACTAATGTTGCCCAGTGATCAATATGCCATGAAAAAAACGTGCTGATAGTTCTATGTTAGCTCTAGGAAGAAAGATCTGCAGTCTTAAAGATGCCATAACAGGTGTACCTAAAAGTTAGTGTTCCTGAGATGATTTTGAAACTGATCATCTGCAAGCTGATGGAGCTTAAGAAAAGGTAGGAGAATTGCAGTATTCGCCATAATTTTCCTGAACACTCTTGCTTTGTTGCAATGTGGAAGATGGTGTGAGATTGCTGAGCAGCACTGAATGTAGGCAATGTCTATAACGGGAAGCGATAACAGTGCAGTTGGTGAATTGACAGCTCCGATTGCTCTGTGAATTCTTTACTTGCATCCAGGAGTTAAGCCTACCATAAAACTGAAATTGGCACTTCAGGTACTTGAGTTAAAATCAAGGAAAGCTATCAGTAATCCCATACATGCAGTAACTTTAGTTACCTTTTGCTTGCCTTTGCCACCCCTTTTGGGTGTGTTGTGACTTACTGATGGGTTTTTGCCACTTGCTGCTTATGAAAGTTCAGTTTTCTTTCTCACCTTTGCCTCAGTAGTCTGATTTCATTTATAAACCCAAACACTTGCGGAGTTCAGTGAACATTTTTTCTGAATATGATAGAAAAAAATAATCTAATGGTTTTGCTGATTTAATTATACTGGTTTCTCTGTAGTAACTTCAGAATAAGAATATAAAAATTTTCACAATGGCTGCTTGTGAGTCTCCTCATATCTTGTTTAAAATTATTTTTCATTGAATAATGCCGTATTTAGAAATCTACTCACTGACTGCTTTTTAAAGCCTCTCCATATTAAAATGGAGAATAGGAACCTGCTTTGTGCTTCTTTTCTAGACACTTGAAAAATGTGGGAGGTAGTGTGTAAGTTAACTTGCAGCTGAGGTTTATCATATGCAGTTGTTAACTGATAAAGTTGATAATAATAAAACTGTAGTATTCTGGGATTTAAGATCATCTTTAAAATCTTCCGGAATGTCAACATTTTGTGATACGGGGAATGGAAAAGGGCAAATAATGAAGTCCTAATCAGTCTATAATGCACTAATATAATTACATTTGAGCTTCTCTGTGCCTTTTTTTTTCCTCCTCGCTTGATTAACTAAGAAGCAATTTGTCTTGAAATGTAGCTAGGATAGCTGTACAAATAAAGGAAGAATAGCTCAGATTTCAGTGTCATGTCATTGATTTAAGTCATGCTGTGGAGTAGAAAAAATGCTAAAGACAACAACATCTTGGATTCTTTTTGCTTAAACGTTGATTAGCCACAGTTTTGAGATTTTCTGTTCCAAGATAAGGCTTAACAAAGGGACTGACCAGTGGACGCAAGGAGTTGTGGAGAATGATTTGCAGTTGTAGCTGCCTTGTCTGGACAAAGGACATTGATGCTTTGGTTGGGAAACTGTCTTTCCCCCACCTATGGAAGTTGTTCTATCTCTCGTCTTTTAGCAGATATTTCTTTTCACTTAAAACTAACCTAGATCAGTCCAGTTGTTACCTAGTAGCAGGTAATTAGCAGTTCTAAGTGCAATTTCTATGTGTGTTTTCTTTTTTTTCCTTCCTGTAGAACTTAGCATAGCGTGTGGATTTTTGAGCAAGTCTATTGGATAAGGTCCACTGAAGTGAATAGAGTACTCTGACGGAAAATAACTCACTGAAGGTTGTTTCTTCGATTCAGCATGGGATTTCTATCAAAGAAGAGTTGGGGGTTGAAGTCTGGTGCTAGAGTGAGCAGCCTGGCAGATGAGGCACTTGCTTTTTGTTGATGACGCAACAGGGAGTCATTCTGAAGTCCGAAGAGAGCCTAAAGCATCAAAATAATTTGGGTTGAGTCTGGATTTTTTTGTTTGTGCCTGTTGCATGGTGAAAAGCAGTTGTGTTACTGAGAGTGTGAGTTTTTAGAATGAGAGCATTCTTTTGGCATTTGTGTTTTTCTTCAGCCACGTTTCAGAAAAAAATTCAAGTCAGTTGTGTGTGACAGCAGTGGATGAGTGCTTGGTCAACATCTTGGCTAAGAGATGCTGCTCTTAGCCTCAATTTCTGAGTCTTTTTGTTGTCCTGATTTCTGTTCCCATATTTTATGTTCGTTGCCATAACTGAATGATGCACATCACTGAAGCTAGTTCTGAAGTCAACTTCAGAATGTTCTTCAATGTTCTTGGGGTAGCAATGCTTCTTGGAGAAGCTGTTTTCAACATTGGTTTGTATCATAGTTCTGTAATCAAGTTGTTCCCTGAAAAGATGTGTTTAAGGTAATTTTATCTGCTCCCCTTAATTGAGTGGCTGACTAGTTACTGATCTTTGCAGTGCAAGATGATTAGCACAGTTACCTCGTTTCCTGCCTGTGAAGGAAGCCCGGCATTAGACTAATCCAGCATTTGTCTGGGTTGTGTGAATTGCCACACTGAGTACCCATTTCCTGTTACCCCTCTAAAGGAGACTTCCTTGGCATATTTCAATACCTTTGGGAAGTTTCAGCAAGCTGGGTATCTGGGGAGCAGCAGAGTTCCCGGAATGCTGTGATTTCTAGGCAGAAAGGGGCTGTGTTACACAGGGTTACTCTCTGTCCTCCAGGGCAGATGGACAGGCAGCTCTGCAGCCAGGTTGTCACCATTGGATTTGGGAACACTTGCAGTCCAAATGAGAAGGGGCTGTCCTGGCTGTTCAAATAAAGAGCTCTCTGAAACCTCCTAGGGTGGTACCTCTCTCCCAAAATGCTGTCTTTCCATGGGTCTTTTAACTTCGATAAAATGATATATTGCAGCAAAATATCTTAGCTTCATACAGCATGAGAAAAAGGGTTAATATAGACAAGTCTGCTAAATTTGGCTAGTTGACGGTGCCTTCAGGCTCTGAAGTCGTGAGGGCAAAGAGAAAGTGGTGTGTTTGTGGGGAAGACTTCTTAATTTTCCAATGTATTAAATATTTAGGTAACTGTTGTTTCTATGTTTTAAAGATCTTTAGTTGTGTGATACAGCATTTAAATAGCTGCTTTTTTGATAAAGCTGTTTAGTAGTAGACTGTATATAACTCAAGGGATTGTGTAATAGTGTAATTCTTCGTGAGGGCTGGGGAAAACCTCCTGTATTGAAATGGACTACATAATCGTGTGTTACTTATTCTACTGAATATAATGAAGTTAAATATTAATTAGCATAATTTGAGCTCCTTCCCTCTTTGCTAGTAGTTAGGGAAAAGCACGTGTATGGTGTGTGTTACAACAGAAGGTCATAGACTACCCATCAAAAATGCCAAAACGCAAAACTGTAAAATGAGTATTCCTTTAATAAGTACTGAAAATATGAAGGATGGTTTCCCAGTTTAAGACTGAAATGGGCTTTAAAAGATGTAGGATTTAATATCGAAAGCAACACTTCTAAAATCAGAGCGCCTTTTTTTAGGCGGAACAGCATTTAATGTGTGCCATAGGCGCGTATTGTGCTTTCGAAGGAGAAGCGTGTGCCGCGGGAAGGATGAAGGATGCCCGCTGGGATCCCGTGCGTGCCGAGGCGCGGGGGTCGGGGGCGGCGGCGGCCGCGGTGCCCGCCCGTGGCGGCGCGGGGCGGGAGCTGCGGGCACTGCGGCGGCACCGCGGCGGCGGGAGCTGCAGCCGGCCGGCCCGGCAGGGATGACATCACCCCCCGGAACATGTGATGCGGCCGGCTGGCGCGGAGGATGCCGAGCTGGGGGGGG
>WAAG01034262.1:5616-19504 GCA_013390105.1 Tichodroma muraria
TCTGCCAGTTCTGTTCAAATCTGTTGTGTGTGGCTGACAGACAGAAATTTCAGCCTCGCTTAGGGCTCAGAGCTCTATGCCATCAATTTAATACTGCAGTACAGGTACAATACACTTGGATTGTTCAATTACTTCTCATGAACCAAAATCTCACTCTCCAAAGGGCTGGAAATTAAGTCTGCACAGTATGCCTAAGCTTCACAATGCCATTCCCTGCAGTAAAGATGGGATATGGAATAGAGCCCTGGAAAAGAAAATAATAAGCAAGCTCATATTGCTTAAAATTCTGAATTTTCCAATATGTACCTGGAATTATGCAAATTTTCTGTGGTTTCACAGGTTGGAAGAGTAGCATCGCTCTGCATGTCTGGTCCCCAGTTGTAATATCTGTCATAATTATATTAGGGAAGAAATTGCATGCTCATTAGAAAAAGCACACTGGTGCACAAAACTTTTGTCTGGGGGGCCCAGAGCATCTGAACTGCATGTAGGAAGAATGTTTGTATTTTATATGTGACAAGAAGAGATTTTTCAAAGTGAGTGGGAAATTGAAGGCAGCTCAAGAAACTTTCCTACAAGTCCTTGCACACTCTTTTCATTCAAATTCATTCTGCAGAACATGAGCTTGCTTAAAGAAAGAGGAGAAGGAGGGGAAAAAAAAGGATTTTTTGCTAATAGTCATAAAAGGAAACCATAAATCTTCCAGGGCCCTGTAATGAGTCTAATACTGAGTAAGAATAAATGCAATCAATATGAATGTATTCATTTTTTCTCTCTCAGCCACACCCAATATGCATGGTATCTCAATGCTGAATAGAAAGGCACAGCTTTTGCCCCAGTGAGTTTAAAATAATTCAACAAAACTCCTGCTGAGTTTTGATTGAATAATAAGAAGTTTTGCTCTAGCTAGAGAAAAATGTGCAGACAGGCAATATGCTGGCAGAGAACAAAACTGGGAGCCATCATTTCTAGGAAAGAGATGGGTTCAGGAAGGCACAGGAAGAACAGAGAGGTAAGGGGTGACTTTGAGCAAGAAAGACAGAAGTGATGCAGTTATTTCTCTGGGTAGTGGAAAAGGTCCCTTTTGAAGAACAGAAGGGAAGCTGGCCCCCACCTTAGTGCAGCATATTCCCATTATTCATTTACTATGTCATTCTTAATTGTCTCCATAGCTCCTGTCCCACGGCTACATGTGCCCAGAGGGCATGAAGCAGCACCACCAGAGCAGCCAAAGCAGAGAAGGAGACGCAGACCCCATGGAAACCTGGAAGTGGACTGGCTCCCAGCCTCACACCCCAGGCAAATATTTCACAGAGGAGGCACAGCTGCAGCAGAGGAGACTTCCACTTTGCTTCCCACCAGTAAGGCTGATGAGCAAGCAGCCTGTTGCATTCTCCTATGACTTTAATTCGCAAATGGCCTTAAAGCATTGCAGAAAACAGCATGGGAATTTCTTTTTAATGATGGTAACAAAGGTTGGACTGTCTGTGTAAAGCCTGGGATGTAATCACTGAACAACCAAAGAGTACACAAGGTGTCATGTAGGAACAAAGAGGTCACCCTGAGCAGACAAGGGAATGAAAGCAGGGAGCAGCATTCATAATCACTGAACAAAGCCTCTGCACTGTCATTTCTGGACATTGACCCTATGTGGAGACAATTCAAAATCCAAGCAAATAAATAGAAATATTTCACATGCTCTTGAATTTTCCTGCCAGAGCAGTGGTTGTGTTCTTTAATCACCAGAACAGACAGTCTGAAAAGAGTTCAAAGAGCTTATGTATCTAGCTTAATGTATCTAGTTTCCACTGAAATTCAGGGGTGCTGGCCATTTAGCTACTCTCTATGTTGAAGACCCAACCACAAGCATGCCAGACAATGCTTCTCCATGGCCTCTCTCTTTTCCTGGGGAGAACGTGAAAAATGCCTCTTGATGAGCTCTCCAGAACTAATCACCATACACTGCTTACCTATTCATTTTCCAGGCTGGTGATATTATAGTTATTATGCTGTGTCCTGTCACGCCTTCAGTTTGTTGGAGTCCTGATGAGAAGACCTAATTCCTTCCCTGACTGTTTGGGAGGCTTGGCCAGTGGTGCTGTGTAAATGAAGAAGATCATGATTATGATCATGATTATGTTTCATTAGTAATAACAATGAACTCTTTCAGGTATGGCATGTATATGGGAAATGAGTGAAAATAGCTACTTTAAAAGAAGGTTAAAGAGACTGGTGCTTTTCATCAAATGAGAGGAGAGATTTGCATGTGAAATAGAACATGATGAGCTTGTCAAAAAAATCCCTACTATGACTAACTCCAATATAAAAATTATTTAATTTTGCTATGAATTTTAGCCCAAGGAACATTGTTTTCCTGCAAGCATGCAGGCAAGGTAATGAATTCCTCATGGAAATACTTGCAGGAAGGGGAGGATGAGAACACAAATTGGGTGATTCATGTTCCAATGAAAACTCCACTCCCCTGAGTGAGAGGAGGGTTCAAGGAGAGAGCTTCTTTCCTGTGCCAGAGAGGCTAATGACTAAGGAAGCAAGTAAAAGGCCAGGCAAGTTAAGGATGGTCTTTTCCTCCTGCAACCTCACAGCTTTTGACAGTCAGTAGGTTTTTGGCTCCCTAAAGAGGCCGAGATGGCACCTGGACACAACAATGCTGATGATCCATTGAAAGGATCTGTCTCACCTTTCTGACGGCTCATGAGCCATGGTGTACCAGTGCATCTGGGCCAGATGCAAATGTATTTCAGACAGCAGGGTACAGGGGGAAAGAGTGGTGCAAGTCCCCTGTCAGGTACAGTTAGGTCATGTTTAACTGGTGATAATAACTCAGTTATCTCCTCACAAATGATGTGCAGGCCACAACTATTTAAAACATGACACAACAAATATTTTCACAGCAGCTTGCTTTCAAAGCAAAGAGGTGATGCTTTTCTTAAGGAGTGATTCCTTGCAGCTCATGGACCAAGACTTAAGCCAGAAAAACCTGTTTATGCCACAGGAAACCAGGAAACCCCTTAGCAGCTGCAAGGGGCTCTCTATAAAGGCTTTTCCAAACAGCAAGCTATGGAAATCAATGCTTATCAAAGATCAATAGAGACATCTCTTCAATACATCCCAATAGAGACATCCCATCAACGGAGACTATCCCATTCCTTCAAATCTCCAGCACAGCAACAAGATGTGAGTCAGAGAAGTGCTGCTGTGTCCCACTTAAACAGGGATGGAGAAACCCAGCACAACAATAAACATGCCAAAACAACCCTATATTGTATCTGTTCATTGTTTTCAATTGTGCCGTACATTCAAAACTCTCACCATGATCCATCTATGCCGCAAAAAGGTCTGACTTATTTTTCCAGAGAAAACCAGGAAATTCATTATCTTCCTTTAGAAGGTACAAACCTGCACCTCAATATAAACCTAAAAAAACCAGCATGTGATGTCCTGTACTGGAAGGTAGTTTTTACAAAAATTTGCAATAGATGATACATCTCTAACATTCTTGTTTGCTCACAGTCTGTTCATGGGTATCTGAACAGAGAAATAGCTCTGCTTCATGTCATCTGCAAAACCTTGGAGTAAAATCAGGGGAAGTGGAGGAATAGGAAGATGAAATTTACAATGAGTAGCAAGAACAGTATAGGAATTTTTTTAATTAGTCAGACAAATTGAAACATAAAAGAAACACTGGATATAGTTCCTTCTTATTTTTACAACTGGCTATAGCTTTAACCTTAGCAATTCAGAGCTTGTGCAATGGCATCTGCACAAACAGCTGTAGTTCCCTTGTGTAAAACACGCTGGATACAGCAGTGAATTTGCTTGAACTTGCTTTCACAGTCAGCATGGTCCAACAAAGAAATGGTTAATGATTTCTGTCAAATGATAGAAAGCTTCAGACACACGGCAGTGCAGGATGTTCCTTACTCTCCCTTTGTCCAGGCACACACCTTAAACATTGCACAACCTAGAATCTAATTTGGGAGAGGGGGTGGTTTGGGGTCTGTATGGGAGTGGCAGTGAAGAGAAATCTTCATTTACTTTGCCTGGCTGTGGAGTAGACTGCATGGATTACATTTTTATTTGTGTTTACTCTTCTGCAAGTGTTTGTGTTCAAAAAGCCTATAATGCCCTATACCAAAAGATTGCATGTAATTGGCCTGATGCTTATCAACTTGAAATGCTGGGGGGCATCCCAGTGTACTAAATTTAATAGTTTGTATATAGGGTAGCACCCAATAAAAGTGTCCAAAGCCCAATAAAGTTGTGGATTATAGAATTTCTGTGTTGCCTGTATTTATTTTTTTGTTTGTTCCTTCATGGGGTTTTCTTTGCTTGGAGGTTTTTTTTTGTGGGTTTTTTTGTTTGGTTTGGGTTTTTTTAGTGTGGAGAAAAGGTAGGACATTTCTGTACTTGATTAAGACCTGTTACTAGAGATTTATTGCCAAGGGTTGCACTGTGTATTTGGTATTAACCTCTTAGATCACAGCAAGCAGCTTTTGAAGTTGGCTGGCTGCTGGAGAAAAGTTGTTCATCAGGGGACACACCACACCTGCCTCCTTCCAAGGGGAGGCTGAGGGCAGAGGGGGCAGCAGGAAAGTCACTCTGTTCTGCCTGCCACACCATGCAGTAAATATTAACTGGAGATCATTATTGAATAGAAAGAGTTCTTATAAGCCTTATGGCTTGCATGTATCTTGCTGGATAACTAAAGAAAAGCAGAGTTAGAAAGAATAACTCTGCTGGACAAAATCTCATCTGTTCCATTCCTAGTGCATTACAAGGAAAATGAAGTGATTTAACGGCTTTATCTGATTTAGGGCCTTAGTTTTCCCTCCCCTTCTGGTTCCCAGTAGCCCTGTTCCTGAAACCATGCTGCCAGGTCCCCCACCAGAAACAATTTTATTTTCTCTCTGCTGGCATCAGTGCTTTCCCAGGGGGGTACAGGGTGGTGCCACCTCTGCCAGGAGGGGACAACAGAGCTACTCCCTTCAGTCCCACCTGCCAGGTGAAGAGTCTTGCACACTCTTCCCCCCAGGGCAAAACCTGGCTGCTGCAGCTGGACCTGAAAGAGAAAATGAAGCTTCTGGGGTTTCTATTTCCCTGATTCAATTTCCCTATTAAAACAAGAAGAGAAAGATGAAAGAGAAATGTGTTTAGTAAAAGGGATTGGAATCAGACCACAGACTTCATGCCAGAGCACAGTCTTTTTAAAGAGACCTGCAGTTTTATTCCTACCATTATTAGGTTAAGGGCAAACTGACAAAATTCACTTTGTACTGTAGTATCAGTAATGAACGTGCAGGAAAATGGGGTTTAATTGACAACTCTCCTAATTATATTACTATAAATGCTGGAACAAATAATCAAAGAAATTATTTATAAAGATCTAGAAGATAAGGAGGAGATGAGTAACAGCCAGCATGGATTTGTCAAGAACAAATTGTGTCACACCAATGCAATTTCCTTCTACCAC
Organism: Tichodroma muraria; assembly: GCA_013390105.1. Lineage (NCBI taxonomy): Eukaryota > Metazoa > Chordata > Aves > Passeriformes > Sittidae > Tichodroma > Tichodroma muraria. The sequence goes on from WAAG01034262.1 coordinate 11,108, forward strand.
AGGATAACAGACCTTGCAGACATGGAAGAAGCAGTAGGTGTGATATACCTTGAGCACAGTAAGTTTTCTGACACTGCCTCATACAACATTCTGATAAATAAGAGAAAAAAAAAAATGTGGACTAGGGGAAACCTGCTAGAAAGAGAGTGCAAAACAGATTAGAAAACCATTTTGAAGAGAATAATTACTCATGGTTCACTGTCAAAGGCTGCATCAAGTGGGTTCCACAGACGTCTCTCTTGGCCTGATACCATTCATTGCGAATGAACCAGAAGGGATTGTGGAGCTGTCAAATTGCACATTGTCTGCCCCAGGAAAGGACTAGTGTTCCAGAACTGGAAAAATAAGACGCAAATCAAGCAATGTAGCTGTTATATTATACAATGACCCAACAGTAGAAGGTAGGAATAGTTGATTTGGTACTACAGCTTCCTAGGTAAGAATCTGTGTGTTACAGCTAGTCAGAAGATAAACATGAAAACTGAAGAATAATTTTTTTCACTTTACTCAACATATGTAAGCATTCAGGTCATTTCACTCAACTAGGTTTTGGCCACTTAACTTTAAGGAACATGTAGGCTATTGAGGTCCAAATATGAGCAACGAAACCAATGAATAATCTGGGCATCTGCAGAAAGAGCTGGGCCTGCAGAGTCTAGAGAGAGATTAATGCAAAACAGTGGTCTTTGTAAGTGATCTTTGAAGAGCCTCTTCCCTGTGTCCACAGTGGACAAGAAACAAATGGTTTAAATAATATAGGAAGAGAGTTTCATTTTAGATATTCAGAAAAAAAATCCAGTGTTACAATGGAAAAGGTTCCTTGGGGATGCTGTGGAGTGTCCACCACTGAGAGAACATCCATATAAAACCTTATGTTGTTCTAGAGTAGGGAATGGACTAGATGACCTCTAGAGATTTCCTTCCAGTCCACTTTTGTATAATCACATGAATTCTATGAATACCACAATCTAGTCATGTTTAATAAATTAAGCTGTAAGGGAGAAAAAAAATCCCCTAAACCCAGAGCTAGGTCTGAAAATACTTAAATGTAGTAATAGGCCATAAATTTACTTTCACTCCCTAAGAAGATTTTATGGCCACAAAGACTAACATACCAAAAGGCTCTTCTAATATTTAAGTAACTACAACACACTGGCAGGTTCTTTGATTCATATTCTGGAACAATGTTTATAGAAAAATTTGGTTGCATCAGAAATACAGGTTAAGTCAATCTTCTGAGCTCTACATGTCTCCAAAGTGTTTCTAAATCCTCATCTGTCTTAAAAAGGAAAAACCTAAATCCAGACTAGTCTTGAAAGGTACTCTCTTTATTTTTGTCCTATTCCTGCACCCAGAGCTTCTCACAATAACATTTAAATACCCTACAACAGGAATAAATGCAGACATGATGCAGATAAGTTGTGTGTAACCTCACTGGCTAATCTGGGAGCAACACAAACTGCCCATTTTCAGTGTCAGACATCCATATTTTATGTAAAGCAGAAAGTACTTTATCTATAAGTTGATGGAAGTGACCCTGAGGGGTTTCCTTTCTATACCGTGAGTACAACAGAGAGAAAGAAAACTTTCTAATTAAAATCTTCCTAAGAAAGTGTGGTTTCAAGGAAAGGAATAATTATTGCTGTAAAATGTCATACCAGTAAAGCAATCCAAGTTATCAAATACGGTTTTAATTTTCTTTTTGCATCATCGAGCAGATTCCATAATACATTTTCATATAAATGCCTAGGTTTCATTCTTTTTCACTTGGGTTCACTACAGTGTTTTAGGACAATGAGTCCTCTTGCTCATTTTGATGAGCAAAACCTGGTGGAGGGAAATAAAAGCCACCAACTATTTTCTGTATGGAGTGAAACTAAGCAATTAACTCAATGAGTTTGAGCTTCAGAGAAAATAAGGTCTGAATAAACAGCCTTTGTCAAAGCCTGTACCCCAGCAGTTCATGGGGTTCACACAAGCCACATTTGTTCAGAGCAGTCCCAAGGGGACAACATAAGCCCTGTTTTACTACCATAGGGTATAAAGTGGTATCAAATAATGAATCCAAATATTTCCCTTCTGAACTCAGCCCAAAGCACTTTAAAAGTTTTTTAATATAAAATAATATACCATGAAGTGGAAATCTTTCTGATATTTTGTCATTTTAAGCTGTGGTAATATATTTTCCCTGGGAAAATATAACTCTGTACTCATTGTGTTCTTTTTTTGTTTTCTGTTTAATCTGTGATGCATATCTGAATGGAATTTTTGCCTGTAATTCTATAAAATTTACTCTGAACCACTGCTTATGCTCTGCTGATCACAACTCTGGCTTAAGGATTGGCTCTTATTTTTCAATCTTCTCTTTGCTGCCCTTTTGCTCTATTAGAATATGAGGAGTTAGAGGGAAAAATTTTGCACATTTAACACTTTGTTTCCCATGGACTGTGGGATCTTGTTATCTTTCATGGGCAAACAGGAAATCATACTGCTGGAATGACAGATTTAGTAAATCTAATGGATAAAAAGAGGTACATGCATATTTTTGCTCTTCAAAGTTTTTTAGAGTTATCTGCTATGTTTCAAATGTGACAGTTATGGCAGAAAAAGAACAAGGACAAGAGATAATGGTTTTAAGCTAAAAGAGGGGAGGTTTAGATTAGATATAATGTAGAATATCTTTACTGTAATGGTGATGAAAGACTGGAACAGGTTGCTCAGAGAGGTTTTGGATGCTCCAATTCTGGAAGAATTCAAGACAGATAGGCTGGATGGGAACCTGAGCAACTTGATTTGGTGGAAGGTGTCCCTGCCCACGACAGGGGTGTTGGGATGAGATGATCTCTAAAGTCCCTTCCAACACAAGTCATTCTGTGATTCTAGGGAGAAGGAGGCTTGATCCTCCCTGTGCACAGCCAGTGTACATTTATTTAACTGTGAAATCCTGAGTTATGGTTTACATACCTTTATGTCAGGCCAGACTTAATCATGGCTCTAGACCATAACCTTTGGCCAGTGCACTCCACCAGTCACTGGTTCTAATGGGTGTTTAAAAATTAGACTGATCGAAGAAGCCTCGTGTCATTTAATTCAGCTTCTGCGGGAAACAGCTTCACTTGTTCTCAGCCCAAATGAAATCTGAATTAGTCTCCAAAAGTGATTTTAAAGTAAAAAGTATGACAATTGCATGAAGGCTAAATTGGGCTCTGCACTTACAATCACTTAGCATCTTCCCAGGTGCAAAAGTGTATTATTACATCAGCTGCTAAGATAGTGTTCCTTGTCTAAGTTCACAGTCAGTTGAATTACTCCTATTGAGATATTTTTTTTAAAGCTCAAAAATCATGGGGAAAATCCATGCTTCATCCATGCTTGAATAAGGTATAGGTGGAGAAACGATGTTTAAAGGATATCACAGAAGTGACTGTACTTGTAGCTCCTCTGTGTCTAACAGCAGAGACTCTACACAGGCTGCAGTCCTTGCAAGGTGAAGGAAAGAAAATGCATGAGGTAAAAATTGATGAGGAAAGCAATGTCAGAAAGAGGTGTGAGCTTTAAGTAGGACATTAAGTGGTCTGAGTTAATGCCTGAGAGTTCCTCTCTACATGGGACAAGAGCAAACCAGATGTCTGAAGTACTCTGCCAGAAGCAGTCTAAGAATATCTGGGGTCCCTCTGCCTTTGAAGTAAACATGACTTTAAACATGAATGCATAAAACAGAGCACAGCTATTTGTAGGAAATCAAAAGCAAATGTAACGGGATGAGATTCCATGAAATAGCAAGAAAACAAAGAATGTAAGGAAAAGCACAGTCAGTATTTGTAATACGGTCATTAACCATGCTTTGTACTTCTGAATGCTCTTTATTTGCTGGCCTCAGAGTCTGCAAACATTAAGGATTTGTCTACAGAGAGGCAGTGGTAGTAGATTATTTATTTATTCTGCTGTCACTTTTGTCTCAGCTTATCCTTCTGCAGTGTCAAGTCTATTTACACTCTCTATGGATGTGGTGTGCTGTGGTGTGTGTGTATAGACGTGGAATCAAACCAGGACTGTTCCAGGGCAGGCCCACTCATAAGCAACCATGCTCTGTCTGCACAGCTCACACAAGGAACTCCCACACCCAGCACTGGCACTGTGCACACCCTGCAGACCCAGCAAGGACAAATCCCAGGTACTCATCACCACCAGCACCAACTCCTGCTCCACCCAGGTGTCCATCAAGACCGTTCCTCACAAGCATCCACCGAGCTGCATGGGGAGTCAAGGAAGATCTGCCTAAATCCCTGCCAGTGGGAGTTACCAAGTTCTGTAAGTCTTTGGGTCTTTTGCAAAATCTGTGCTTGGTGCCTGGTATTGTGGCTTTGATACAGTTGGGATACACACCTGGGGAGTTCTCCTAGCTTATACTTCCCATTTTTAAAGAAAGATATTATTTAATAACACCTGAGCATTAGGTGTTACCACAAAGATTATTTGTACACAACATTGATCTAGAAAAGAACATTTTTTAAATGATACCAAAAAAATCCTACTTCTTTTGTGTTGACTCTTTTTTCTCCTTTAGTGATGAGTTTAGTGCCTGTGAGAAGTGCTTGGAAGTCCTGTTTTCCTAAAATGCAGGTGGAGGAAATTGAGTGTTGCTCTTGTGGTACAGTCAATCCCAACATGTTGCAAAAGCCTTGTCACTTTACTTTACACACCCTGATGAGACACAGGTTGAGAGATGTGTGTCTAAATGGTTTCGTGATGGTAAGAGGGACACACATGAACGTAGCCCCTTTCCCTGCAAGGCAGCATGTTCTCCCAGGAGATAATCAGGATTTTCTTCTGAAACAGTTAGTGGATCTCTGCTTAACAGCCCCTCACAAGCAGGAAGGGCCAGGGACACATTCTTTAGATGTGATTGTTACAAGAGCTCAGAAAAAAAATTGAGGGGACTGGGAGATGGGGTGCATGGGAACCAGTTCTTTGATGTTTCCATTCTGCTACTACCTTTATATTTGTGCTTTCTCCCCGAGACTGATGGATTCATTATGCTGCAACACCTGCTTTAGGCATTTTGCAGCTGCCATGGCAGAAAATGTACATATATTACATTGCCACTGAACTAACTGAGCTACACTTAGTGCTTCCTTCCCACACAGGGGAAGACAACAGACCTGTTTCCCCCAGCACCTTTCTTACACAGAGATGGTGCTTTGTTAATAAGCCAAGCCCAGTTTTTTAACAACAGCGAGGTGAAGGGTTGAAGCAGTAATATGCCTTAAGGTCATGTGGCATGTGGTCATATTTTAATTACCACTGCCTGAGGCTATCTCCACAGGTATATTTCCTTCCTGCATAAAACATGAACCTGGGAGTGATTTCAAAACACACTGTCAAATAGTCTGTGACTCCAACAGGATGTACCCCATATCAGACTTTAATCCAAGGGTAAATTTTATTTCAGTGTTTTATCTTGAAGGCTCAGAGAGGTGAGAGAAAGAAACACTTTTCTATTGGTAAACTAATAATGTTTAGTAACACAAGATGTATCATGTGTTCTAGAGATCTTTCATTTCCTTAATAAATACCCAAGCACAGCAAGCTCTCAACACCAATATCCTTTCAATAAAAGGTAACCTTATATGGTCACTACATGATACATGATTTATAAGATGTCATGTTAAAGTAAACTCAAACTCACCAAACACACTAAGGAAAGGAAATGGTTGTCTGGCTCCATATGGTGTTTTCATGTTTCTATTAAAACCAGACTATTCAAACATTGTGGATACCAGCACAGGTTTTAGCTCTGAAGGAAGGATAAGGAGGGTCTTATCCATACCATCTGTATCAATAGTATAAAAATTGCTGGCAACACATGAATGTGGTTAAAACACTTAGGGTCATCTTACTGTTGGGGATTAAAAGACATTGCTCCCACAGACTGGTCTGCTCAAAGAGCTATCATGAAAGTGAATCATTGAAACCCTTTGCTAGCCAAATATCACGGAAAAAAAAGAAGGGTAGTTGAGCTGGAAAGACCATTTCTTTTATACAACCTCCTTTAAAGTAGGATGTAACATTGCAGAAGTTGAAAACTAATCCTCACTATAACACTTGACACTTAAATCCAAGGTCCAGATTTTTGTCAAGTCATGCTATTCTGACTGAAGATCTTGTACTGCCTCTGCGAACATCTTCAATCTACATATTTATCCTGCACCTTAAATTAATAAAAAGTTCCTCATTTATTATGAACGATCATAAAAAGAAATCTAGGGCACTGAAATAATTTTTCACCAGCTGTTCCCGCATTCTCCCTCCCAGGTGGATCCTAGAAAGCTCACTCCTACAACAGGCTACTCCAAGGATTCGCAAGCTCAGCCCCTGACAGGCTCCACCCAGGTACCAGCAGAAGAAACCTGATGTAAACAGAAGGTACCTGAATTATAATTTTCTTTCCCTACAGAGGGCAACCCTTCACCACTTCAGTGAGCAAGGGGCTACCACACGTCTCGTTTCAGGCCCAGGAACAGACTGCATCCCCTCAGTACAATGAAATCAAAGAGAGGAACAGATTTCAATGCGTGTCACAGCAGGTCAGTGCACTCGCTCAGTAGTGTGCTTCACAAAGCTCACATAGTTGCTTTTTAAGTTATTTTTAAATCCATTGCCAAACTGTGCTGCTGTAAAGCCCAGCTGATCTGAGAACCTGCAATAAACTCAGTGATGTAGAAGACCTCACAGATTTTGTAGAAGAGGGCACACCCTCCACATTTTCAAGATGCTCTTTTCACTGCACCTTACCTACCTAACCACCTTAATGCTTTGAAACATTTCACTCTGCTTGGATATGAATGTATTTACCACGTACTTTTGACTCAACAAGTTTTGGTTCATTCACTTCTATGGTCATTAGCCTTATGCATCTACCATTATTTCTCCTTTATTAACACAAGTGCCTTCAAGAACTTGTGCTAATGAGAATGGCAAAGACACAGAAAGCACTCTCAGTTCTTTGAACCTTACTCACATCATATTATGAGGCTAATAGTGTCACTACTCCACTTAATTTGTAAGTATTACAACCTCTGGAGCCAGTAGTAGTTAATGACTTAAACACCTCCCCTCCCTCTTCTCTCCCTCTGTTAAAAACTATAGCACCCAGCAGCTTTTCTTTGAATTGCAAACACCATCCATGGATCTTGGGTATTATGATCCAAATGGTTTCCATTTAACTCTTTATGTACAGGACCCAATCCCTGCTCAGTCAGAGCTACCATTGGAGTCCAGGGGGGGAAAAAATATCTCCTTTATCATTCCCCTCTGCAGGGCACAGGCGTGAGAGCTGAGTGTGTATTGGTACATGAGGCACTGAGGAACATCTTCCTGACTGCAGCAGGTACAGTGTTCCCAGCTACTTTCTTATCAGGTTGAGGAACTGCCATCCATCTTTTCAAATCCTACAGATTTCCTGGGCTGTAGTTTTGGGGTTGCATGTGGGAAGCCACTAGGGAAGATGAGGCCCTTTGTTTTCATGATGGTGATTTATGTAAAAGCTTGTACCAGGAAGTAGGGCACATGCTGGCTCAACTGCCAGCACAATTTCTCAGTTAATTACTGTGATGATGGTGAGGCACTGCCATGGGTTGCCCAGAGAAGCTGGGGATGCCCTGTTCCTGGAGGTGTTTGAGGCAAGGTAGAATGAAGATTTGAGTAACCTGGTTTGGTGAAAGGTGTCCCTGCCCATGGCAGCAGCGATTGGAACTGGATGATCTTTGAGGTGCATTCCAACCCAAACCATTCTTTGATCATATGAGTTAGCTGTTCCATGGGCTAATTAACAGGCACGCACATTTTGGGCAGGCATTTTTTTTCAGGATATTGGTTATGGCTGTGTGCTGCTTTGGAGTGGTTTTGTCTATGGGCTGTTCGTGCAAGAGTACTTGGGGCAGGGGAGTTTCTTGTAAAAAAAGTTGCCTAAGTGAAACAACAAAAATTTCTACTTACTTCTGACATAGGCCCCTTTATCATTTGTTCATGACTGAGACTGAGTGTAGTGTGAGCTCCACTTGCAACTGTGCTCATCCATCCAGGTTTTAAGTTACACTAATATATTTCAGCACAAATTAACATATTCATCTGAATTTCAGGCCAATTTCATTGTAGTGACACAGAAATAAAGTGACTGAAGCATCTGCCAACAGTCCAAGCACAGGACAACAGTATGCACAAGCATTTTAAAGACTTCTAAAGAAGAGTATTCCTCCTTACCTTATTATCTTGCTGTTTATTATGTTGGAACCGAGATTAAAATACTTTAGTGTTTACTGAAGCAGCATATATGGGATCTAACAGCACGTTATTTTGTGCACACTGCTTAGCATTCTTTATTGCTCCAACTCATAA
>WAAG01034271.1:0-22261 GCA_013390105.1 Tichodroma muraria
AAATGCTATAAACAGTTACTCATGTAACTGCTTTGGGAGTAAACATGGATATTAATTTGGAAACTTTTCTTTGTTACAGAAACAACTTTACAAAAGAAAGCCTAATTCATAAAGAAAATTCAAAATTCATATAATCTTCCAGGGCTACTTACATAAAATTGTGCAGGATCAAGATTAAAAGTAGTTATGGGGGGGAAAAAAAAAAGGTATTTAACCTATTTGAAAGAGTTTCACCTCATATAAGCCCCTGAGAATACTGAAAAAAAACCCACCTCAGAGAAGTGGATTAGATAAAAAAACAACATGCTGATAAATTCCTGTCACAAAGGCAAAAACTGGATTCCCACTCTAACGTGAATGTGTTATTAATTTTCATAAAACAATTGGTAAGATGATCTGGGAAAGAATTCTACATACAGGTCACAAATGTGACAACCCCCTAAAAGTTAAGTTTTTCTCTTCCAAAAATAGTACAGAAAAATATATATAAAAGCCCCTAAGTGGAAAAAAACCTTTCCTTCCTTAGGAATTTTATCTCATCATCACATCCTCTGATCTCTGCTCAGCCCAACTCCAAGTATATCATTTGTGAGAAAATAACACATCAAAATCTAGGGGAAATAAACTTCACGTTTAGGACATGGCACTTTTACAGCATTGCTGGAAAGGCAAAGAAAGACTGGATGAGAATTTTATTTATGTTTTTCCTGTAACCAGGTAAAATATAATTTGATTGAAGATAACGGTATCTCTGGTTGAAAATCACAGTATGTTTATTTAGGTGATGTTTTCCTCTACAGAGAAATCACGTAATTCTGTCAATCAGAGATAAACAATATTCAATGCAGGTTTTAAATCTGTGGTAGTCTTAGGATGCTGTCTTTTGGATACACCTGAATTTAATATTACAGTAATTACTTAGTTATCATAGTAATTTGTTACTTCTGCCACTTATTAATATTTAAATTATCCATGGTAAGTATATGTTTTTTACAACACATATTGGCATAAAATATTGACTAATTTTTAATAGGGCAATTTCTTTTGGAAGTTCTCCCCACAAGGACAGGCAAAAAATTTAGAAGCTAAAGTTCATGATGTCTATTGTTCATTCACTGTTTTTTCCCCACTCGCATCTTTGAAGACAACACAGTTAAGACTAATAATCTGGGACATTTTTTGCTGTCCTTAATTGCAATTTCCTCATCTACCTGGCAGAGAAACCTATGTGATAGAAATAGATTCAATGAACCTGCAAAGGCTTTCCAGTATTATTCAGAAGAGAAAATTGTACGTGACTTTTCCTGTGCATTAGGGATCTCCAGCCCTGTGGGCATTTTCCTGAGTAAATGCCACGAGATTAGGTTGTCTGTCCAATACAGAGTTTTGCTGGAAAAAGATTTCCTGGTTTAAGTGATGTATAGAAAATGAACAGGGTTTGTTTACTGTATTGCTTCCATTTGAACATAGAAGTAAAGCTAATTTTTATTTCCCAAGTATTCATTATTACCTCTTTGACATAATGGGCTAAGGGGCAAGAGAAGTTAAATCATCTCAGCTAAGTGAAGGTGACATAAACCAGTTTAACTGTGAACCGCTTGTCAGACATTATTAAGCTTTGCCTAAGTCCATCAGGGCTCCAAGCCCATTAATAAACATTGCCACCAAAAGAAGGGAGCAAAAATTACTGCAAAATGATTTTACTATTTCATAGAACATAAAGGCAAAGATTTGTTCCTTGTCTCTATTAAGTTTGTATGTTAGGAAAAAAACAAACAGTCTTTAGCAAGAAACATGCCCCTTCAAATTATTTTTCATATTTTTCAAGAAATTTGAGCAGTAAATACAACAAAATAGTTGGAAGACTAAATTAATGATACCTTCAGGATGCCAAAATCTCAGTTCACCTATTAAAACCATTCATGACAACAAATTTTGCTTTTAATGCTCCCTGAGCACATCACTTCCTGAAATATCTGTAGTTCTCAAGATGGAGTTATCTGGAACACTCCTCATAATGTGTTTGAACAGTTAAACTAGCCTATAGCACTATAACTTTAATGCATTATAAATGAATCACTATGGATACAGGGTGTCTTGATGATCCTGAGTATTTGCCTTTGTACTCCAATTCGATATCTGTGATGTTTGCCTACCAAGCAGAAAAAACAAGCCTCATAAAATTTGACTATTTTATTGGAGCAGTCAAATTAAAAAGCTAAGGGGATAATGAAATATAAGACAAATTGAAACAGTAAAATTTGCCATCTGCCTAGCTCTCACAGTTGATGCATTCACAAAACTCTTGGCCAGCTGAGAAGGGTCTGACGGGACAGACCCTGCAACCTGCACCCAGGCCTGCCTTTTGGAGCAGGATTCAGCCACAGCTGCATTGCAAACACATCTGTCTCCCACACGAGGGGCCAAAGAAAATGGGAATGTGTCCTGCAAACTTCCAGCTGTCATTCCTGCTGTGTGCTGACATGGGTGCCAAAAGCCATCTGTCACACAAGCTCAGCGTAGAGTCAATTTCAATAAGAAAATGTGGTTAAAAGGCAATTGGCTCTTCACCCTGACTTTGCATTTTCTTATCTAGAGCTTCCTCCAATTTGAGGGAGGTCTGTCTGCATGTTAAGTGGGCAAGGACTGCAGGCCTTGATATCTTGGCCCAAGATATCATGGAAATGAGGCTGGAAAGCCTCATCTCTAAATACTGCTGGCAAGGCAAGGGGGGTGGTGGTCCCCTCGTCTTACCTCCTACAGCCCTATTGTCACCATGGATTGATGCCATTCGCAGACCTCAGGTCATATAAGAAAATGACACTCATCCACCTGGACAGCCTCTTTCCCATGCAAATCAGCATTGCATCTTAGGAAATTACTCCCTCAAGAGCTAATCCAACACCCACTAAAATTAATGGACTCTCTCCAAGGAACTGCGGCAGATTTAGGTAAGAGATTTAAAGAATCATTCAATCAACTGTGTTTCCAGGGCCAGAAAACAAATGGTACTTACAGCATGAAGTGCTTATAGAACTTACTGAAATTTTTACTGAAATTTTATGGATTCATACTCCTTTAGGAAGGGAGATGTTGGCTGTAAGAAAGAAACTACACAGGTTGTAGTTTAGCTGTTTTGCAAATTCCAAACCTACATGGAGGTCATGGAGTTCAGATTAATGACTAAAGTTTCTTCACATCCAAGATCAAGAGGAGGTCATAAAGTACAGCTTCAATATCACAAATTCTCCTGCTATTTCTCAGATGAACCTGGAGTCATAGCAGCCAATTTTATCTTACTGGCAAGGTTTTTGTTCAGTTAGAAATATATGGTATGACAGGACTGTTGTTACCCCTGTGTGTAACAGATTTAATCTGACAGAGAAGTCAATACTAAGTGTGTAATGACTTCTGTCACAACCAGTTTTGTGCTCTTGCTTTTCTTAGCCTCAATCCCTTCCAGCCCATCTTCCACTGAAGCATCTAAAACCCCTCAGATTTTATAACTCCACATACTTGGACATGACAGCTCCTTGTGCTGATTAACACCACCCAGTGCAGTTCCTCAACAGAAGATGTAAAAGTAATAATTACTCTGTTTTCACTCTTCTGTTCATGGCATGAAAAGAGCCTCCTGCATTTTACATTTGTCCTCCATTTCCTCTGTTGGTTCTGCTACAGGAAGTCAAACTGAACTTAAACTTGAGTCCTACTCCCTTGTCTCAGTTTGACTGCCAGTATTTTCTTGGACGTTAACATTTTTTCAACATTTCTAGCCACAGTCATCATCTGTGAAATTTTGAAGTAAAGACAACTTACCCATGATCTAAAAAGAGGATACCATGAAATGCAGCCCCTTCTATTGAAGTACACTGTTGGCCTGAGTGAAGACCACAGCCACAAAACTGAGCTGCACTGCTTGTGGTGTTCTCATCCTGCACCTGTAGTTGCAGGGCAGGTACATAAATGAACCTTTGACTGCAGAAAGAAAAATCTTCCCTTCCACAGCCAGGGATCATGTTCATGTTTTGCTCAGAGCTGACATCTTTCCCATGTAAAATGCCATTTTTGGGGTACCTGGGGGAAACAAGGGCTGATAAAATAAGTAAAACACAATGAAATAGACAATACGTGATCCCCAGAGATGAAGTAGGCAAAAAGATGGGGAAGAGGGAGTGCAACGATTGCAATTTCTTAAATAGTTAATTGAAGCCTATGAATAAATCATCTATTTGTCCATGTCAAGTTTTAACGTGGTAGAGTCCCTTGGTGGTATCTTTATTTTCCCGTGGCAGGGGGAGTTGCTTTTCAGACTGTTTAGTATTTTATATAAGTTTTACACATCTTCATTCTGGTTACTGGAACCTGCTCCACACTCTTCCTCCTTCATCTCCACACTCTTCCTCCTTCATCTCCTACCAAATCAACCAAACCTTCATGAAGGTGACACCTCTCTTTTGCTTTGCTCTGTGGAGCATCTCTTTTGCCATGTTACCTGTTTCACTATCTGCTTTGTGAGCGTCATCCTCAGTGTGTCATCAGAAGTCTAGAAAAAATATTGATTTTTCCACACTGTGTAAGTGGGGATTATACCAATCTACTGCTCTGTTTCTTCAAGCCTGTTTTTTGTAGGGCTTCTACTTGTACTTTCATTTTTCAAGCTTTGTTTTTAATTGCAAAAAAAAAATTATTTACAAAAGATCCTTTGCTATTTTTTTTTTATCTGAATGTTTTTTTCCCTTTATTGTACTTTCTGAGCTTCCCACCACAAGACAAACAGAACAGAAGTGTGACGCCCTTCGTAAAAGTTAATAGGAGATATGCAGAGCCTGTCCATTAAAGACATCCCCTGGAGAAATTAAGCTGTCAGGAGCAGTTTGCAGTCGGCTCAGTTTGTGGAGAGTGATGGCTCCCGGGGTGATGTGCAGGTGATCATGGCTGGGCTCTGAAGAGGGCTCCTGGTCCTGCCTTGGCGCAGGCTCAGACACCCCCTGCTCTCACGCCTGCCCTCCACGTGTCCCACAGGAAAGGGCAGGGAGGCTCTGCAAGTCCATGTCAAAAGAGAGGGAGAGAGTCTGAAAGTTAAGTTTACTGTAGCATAAATATCTCCAGCAAATACCGACAGCACATGAAGCACTACTTATCTGGGGTTCCTACAGTGCTGTGAGTACTGTAAATACCTCATTTGGAAGGCTTTGAAGAAGTAGATCTCTGGTTTAGATGAGGCATTCAGGGAACTTCAGCTGGCTTCATGATGCTGAGATGTCTGCTTTTGAACAGTCCTTGGACTTCCCAGCACTTCAGCAGAATCTCATGAAAGGTTTGTGAGATTTAATAGCAAACCTACTTTATATAAATCACTATGATGAGAGCAACAATCAGTGCAGGCACTAGAAGACTTAAATGAGAGAAACAATTATTTGTTTTATTTATGTTTTCCCAACAATCCAGTGGCCAGAAGTTGATTTATATTCCTCTGTAATCTTCTCTGGAGAAAACACTTTCTTGTTTTCTTTAAAGATATTCTAAGTGTTTAACTTACTTTAAAACACTCTAAAGGGACTGACACCTTCAGCTGCTAAATGGCTGTTGTGTACAAGGGACAAATTTTGCCTAGAGCATCCTGCTATGAGGAGGAAATGTGGGCATGGAAACGTCCATGAAGCCTCACACAGCACAGAGCTATTCTTATTGAATATGAATTAAGGGTCATGGGTGGCCATAGAGGTCACCACGAAATTTTAATCAGCGTCACAACATCATCCTGGTCTGGCAAAGTGCTGATACACATGGTGGACTACTCTTCACTTGAAATGTGTATGCACTGCCCCATGCCTCAGGTTTTAGTGCCTGTATCTGTGCATCACTCTTCATCACTTCCAAAACATCTCTTTTGCTGCAGTTCAGCCTTCTGTTTATCCATAATGTGATCTGGTCAAATGATGGAAACATCCCCATACCAAAAGATTCATAAGCAGCTCTTTGTGAGTGATGGCTAATTTCTTTCTGAGTCCCAGTTAACACTCCTGTGTAAAAAAAATATGTACATCTGAAAGAGTCAGGGGGTTTGCTCACTGTATTCTGAGAGAAAATTGCCATTGGAGGGCCAAAAGGGGTTTGAAACAGGAAGAAGCTGCGGCTAATAATAGAGAAGTCAAATGTCTGGTTATCTGCCTGGCCTGCCAGATGCTACAAGAACTAATAAGCAGTTGTGTTGCAAAGCCAAGAACAACTCCTTTGTCTTTTACTACACTTAAAAGAAGTCATTGTCTGAGAGTCATGCTGTTATTGGCGGTTGCAGCTCAGCTCACACTGAAATTCAAGAAACGGAAACAGAGGGATATGGGGCACCTAACAGGAAACCTGCTTTTCCCTCCTTGCATTGCCCCACAGACAGACACATCCAAGGGAGTTCCTCCTTGTATTCATCCTTTGAACAGCCTACAGTCTCAGCATTGTTACATGGCCTTCTGACCACATACACACAACAAAGGATTGCTTGATGCTTTACAGATGTGTTTCCTGGTCAAAATAATAGCTTGATTCAGAAAGAAAAGTATAGAAAACCAGTGTGATTTCCCTTGTCTACATTTTTTTAAAAAGGGTAAGAGGTTTCTCTCACTTTATCTTTAAATTTTGTGTAGGCTGTTAGCCATTTTTAATTGGAAGCAAAATATGATATAAAAATAAATCCAATCATAACATCAACATGATCACACCGTAAAGGCATTTCTTGAGTCCCTAGCCAATATCATCTTACTTTAACAGCCAGAATTTTGTAATTTTGTGCCTGGCATGAGAATGTGCTCTTCAGTCTATTTCACCCCACCTCCTACTAGATGCAGGGTAAGAAATAATCCTTTCCCTAGCTCATTAATTAGCCTGAAAGCTATTTGTTAACTGCTGATCATTTAAACCCCAGATTTCATCTGTTACATGAGGTGTTGCAGCCCATACTGGGTGCACATTAATAATTCAAGTAAGAAATTCATGAAGGTTGAAATAATTCCTAGCATAGCATATATCTTTTCCTGAAAAATGGAACTACCTAGAGATAGATGTAGTTTCCTGTAAAATTCAAATAACAGGAGTTTTAAATGCTCACTATTTCATTGGAAAGCTGTTTACAGCAGACCTGTAACTTTGAACTCTGACTGCTAAGCCTTCAAGTTGTGATTTATGTAGAACTCAGTTGCAGTCTGGAAAGGTTTAAATTGCTTGACTAAGTTATTAATAATTTTTATTTTAGACAACTGGAATCATTGTGCTTTTCTATCAACGTTAATTGGTTTCTAAATTACACTATTTTGCTGTGTTTAGCAAAGAGAGAACTGGTATCCTGCTTCTCTGTATGCTGTTCAGTAGGCACTGGATCATTAATGTGAAATACTGTACAACTGGTTTGCAATTCATCTAAAAGATGAACTGCAGTTCCTTAATGGTCTTGAACTTTTAGTTTAAGAAAATAAATAATATAAATCCTTCGATGTAAGGCAGAGGGGAGGAACCAAAAGTGCCCATTCCTGGCAGTAGGGTTATAAAAAGCCCTGCTGGAAATTGCCTTTCTTCTTATTAGACATATTTCCTGACATAATTTCTTGGAGTGGATTTACTGTCACCAGCCAAATATTTTGCACAACACAGAGGGTGCTAAGGAATTATCTCAACATGTACTTCTGTATCACTAAAAGTGGCCAATGTAACTTAGAAATGCCATCCCAAATTCTCAAGCTAAAGTGACACCACGATATCACATTAACATTTTTTTTCCTTGAGTATGAAATCCACAATTTTTTATAGTCAGATTCTTGTTTACTAGATATTGGTATCATATTTCAGAGCAGTAGGTAATAAATTGTTAAAGAATTTAATTATCTTCTCTCTATTAGAAAACTTTGGGCCTGTGCACTGGAAAATCCTGACTCATGACCAACACTTCACAGGGGAGTGTCAGTTTGATTTCTGCACAGGCCTTAAGAAATACCAGGAATTTGCTGTCTGTACAGAACCTTTCTATATAATGCTTCCAATTTTTTGGTGTCTGATTGCACTATCATTGATGATGACAAAATATCTCACATATGTTTCAGTAGAAGAGAAAATTATTTTGAAAATTTTTTTTGATATATTGTAAGTCTGAAGAAAAGCAATTGACAGGTTCAGTGTGAAGGCACACCACCATATTCCTGGCAGAGTCTGACAGCCTGTGACTGGACTGTCAGCAAGAGTTGCAGGTTCTCCTGGGAGACAGGTTTGTAATGCATCCTCTAGTATGAGAACAGGGTCAATCAATTAAATGAAAAGAATGGAAAGTTTAAAAGATGTGAAAATCTCTCTTTTTTGTAAGTTAACATAGACTGTGAAATCCATTGCACAGAGTCAGCAGGTCAACCATTATGTCTGGATATTTAAAGAGTTTGGAACATATCCTGCCAATTTTACTGCAGTGCAATGATAATTAGGCACTGTCCTGATGGCCTTCAGGTTCCAAGAAAAAGTTCTTCCTTTGAACTTGACTATGTACTTGGTGAGTTACAATAGAGCTACAAGGACCAAGAGAGAAGAAAAAATTCTCAAAGGTCAAATATCTAGAATGAACTGCAGCAATATTCCTATTCCTACTGACTTCCCATGGGAGCTGGGAACAAAACCCTCAGCAGTGACCCTGAAATTCTCCTGCATTGTGTTTTGACTATGACTAAAGTGCATGAAATTGAAACTCCTGTGGGAAGTGTTCTGCTCTGTGGGAAATATTATCAAATGAAGGAAAAACAAAAATCAAGGAGCGTGGTGAGAGGAGTGCAGGCTCTGAACCAGAGGCTGCAGAGAGTACAGCCCAAGTAGGGTTGTGTGGGCACTTTGGAGGGCAAGGATGCATCTGAAGGGCAGAGTCTCTTTTAACCTGAAGCACATCTGAGTTGAATTCTGGAAGTCAGCGGCTGAAGAGGACATTTCTGCCCCCCCAGCATCATTCCTGTGCCCTACAATATACCTGTCTGTCCCCTAGGATGCAATTCCAGATGGGGTTTGATGTGCACAACTAGATGGTGTTATGTTACTGGGCACTTTCCCATAAAACTTTTATTGTTCTACTTTTTTGGTTTCACCTACAACAATGTTACTCTGCTGGAAAGGCTTTGTTTGCTCTTAGTGTAAGGAAAAAAGTATACAACCGGGGTGAAACACAAAGCAGAGGCTGCTTTATGCTACAGGCTGTATAACAGAAATCAGAGTGCAATTGGGAAATAAACATTTGTGAGGAAGAAAATTACATAGGAGGAGGTGGAGAGGCACCATAAAACACATTACCAGTTCAAGTAAGGAAGTGACTACTTGGTACAAAAACTGAATACCAAAGAGAGAAGAGCAAAACTGACGATACTTGGTGAAGTCATAGAGTAACCCCAGGTGTGGCTGGGGTTTTATTATAGGTTTTTGTTATGGATGGATATTTATTGTGGATGAGAAGCCTTCATTATTAATAACCAGACAGTGGGGGCAGGATGCAATGACTCCATGCAAGAGATCATTTAGATAATTGTCCTGATGTGTTACACAGTGACCCACACCATTATCCCTGCCAGATTTTTGGCTACACTGTTTGTGAATCTCTACAGTGAAGGACATTTCCTCTTATGTACGTTTTTCTGAGTACTTTACTCCTTTTCTTCAGAAGTGTTTCCCAGTGACCTACCACAGTTTCTCTTACTACTTGTGGAACTCACTATAACTTCATGTACAAACCATGGATATGGAAAGAAGACTGTTCCAACCCTCCTTGTGTGGGGATGACAGTGTGGTTTGGCTTTCAGATGCCATGCTGAGCTTTCAGCCTCTCAAGTATAAAATTATGCATTTCATTAAAAAAATTTACCATTGTTGAGTAACTTGGAATTCATTATGTCATTTAAAAATATCTCTTTTCAGATTTCAACCATACGTGAAACATGTGGCTTCTCTGTAACCAAACAATAAAAAAGCCCAAACAAACAAGATCTGAGAGGCTGTGCTGAGACTCTTAACACAGAGGAATTCTGTGGTCTGGAGTTCACTGCAGTAGGAAACATGCTGTAAGACATGCTGTGATTGAGTCATTTTCTCGACTAAATTTTCAAATTACTGTGACAAGGCATTTAAATTAGTGAAAGAAGGGTTATAGATCCCTCAAGGTGTCAGTGTGAAGAATTGTTTTATATGCATACCTGAGGGTATTTGAATAAGGAAATCAGTCTGCAAAAGCAAAATGTGATGAAAAAGTTCTTTTTGTTACTGCTATTTTGTGCTCCACCCACCTATAAAGTTTCTGCATCACTGTAGCATGAACAGCTTTTTCTTTCCATTCATTCAGCTGTAATCTATTCAAACATCCAGATGATGGGATCTCTCAGAAGAGACCTCTTATTTTTTTGTAATAAGAAACCTTGCCAGTCAATTCCTATGGGAGGTAGACTAACCTCTTTCTCACGGTAAAATCCAAATCATTTGATCATGTATTGGGTTTGCACAGCCAGATTCTGGCAGTGAGGGGGGCTGCAGGGGTGACTTCTCTGAGAAGCTGCCAGAAACTTCCCCCATGTCCAGTGCCAGCCAGCTCCAGGATAGACTCACAGCTGGGCAAGCCTGTCCATGATGGTGGTTAACACCTCTGGGATAATGCATTTAGGAAAGAGGGGAAAAATGCACAACTGCTGCTAAATGGAAGAGTGGGAATGCATAAGAGAAACACCTTGGTAGTAAAGGAGGGATGGCAGGAGGAGTTCCATGCACCAGAGCAGAGATTCCCCTGCAGCCCGTGGTGCAGCCCATGGTGAGGCAGCCCATGGGGGTCCATGGGGGAAGAGACATCCACCTGCAGCCCCTGAAGGACTCCGTGATGGAGTGGGAGGATGCCCAAAGGATGTTGTGACTCTGTGGGCAGCCCATGACTGTGATTGCTCAGTGATTTCTCCCTGTCCTTATCTCAACCTACCTGTTGTTGTCTTTTCTCTCCCCTGTCCAGCTGAGGAGGGCAGTGACAGAGCAGCTTGTTGGGCATCTGGTGTCCAGTCAGGATCAACCCACACAGGAGACACACTGTAAAATGAGACTTCATATTGCACACGCCACAATCCATTCACAACAAAGGAGACAGGCAGGCTCCTCTCCTGCCAATTACTAATGACCTTCTTAGCCCCCTCAACTCTGCCTAGAGTTGGCACTTCTAATCATATCTTTCAGAGAAAAAGACCTCTGATTTACGAAAAATATAAGTGAGAAAGTGATTTAGCTGCCTTTGCCAAGTTCAAAATCATGCTGGAAACCATGAGTGAGTTGGTGTATCAGGATAAATTGCTGTATTTAGGCTGCATTTGCATACTGCATTTCGGATGTTCTCAGAGGTTCATTATTAAAGACAAAGGTAGCAGCTACCTCAGACATGGCATTTCTGGAGCTGGAATAAGTTTGGACTTGCAGATGGTGGCCCTTAGCAGTGTATTGGAGTCTCAGAGCTCAGATTATATCTCTGCACTCTGTGAATACTGCCTGGGGAGTGAGACAGCGCAGCTTGGGGAGAGGGAGGGAAGAGGCTGGACTGACATGAGAAAAGAGAAAAGACTCAAACAACCAGTCCTATCAAGGGGAGACACTGCCACCACAGCCCATGCCATAGGGTCCTCTGGTCACTCCACTCTACGGAGTGATAACTCATCCATGAAATGGCTCCTTCCAGCCCAGTGCTGTAGCCAAGAGAAACCACTATTAGACACATCTATGTTGGCCTTTACTTAACGCTCACTGCTCAAAGGCAGGGCATAGACCTGTGAGATATTGTCTGTCAGGAGCCCATTCCAGGAGATCCAGATTACTGTGCACTGAAGCAACCAGGAGCATATTGAGCATCAGGAAGCACCAGGATGGTGGTCCATTTTCTCTGACTGCAGAACAAACACAGGAACATCCTAGAGATTGACTTGGTGAGTCTGCATTTGCCCAGATCCTGCTGAGAACAAATATATTCTGTGACTTTTTTAGCTAGCATGGCCACCAAGAAAGGGTCCCATGTATCTTCTTCACAACTTTTCCCTTCACTGTGACATCTTCACTCTTTACTCAGGCCACCATAGTTGCTCACAAAGGGTCATGAGTTCATAAGCACAGATGAGGAATTCATCCAATTCATGAATTCATGAATTGGAATTCATTCCAGTTCATGTTGGAATTCATATCAATAAATTAGAAAGGAAATATGTAGACTGAATGGTGTAAGGAAGGGACAAGACATTTTCATGAGCATAACAGTACCTTGATCCTTTTTCTGTTGCATATTTCTTAATTTTTAATTTAAAAAAATATATAGATGTGGGGTTTTTTTAAACTTCATTTTTTATTTATTTTTTTAATCTGACTTTTAGGTTCAGGAATGTTATTGAAAGTTCAAGCTAGTAAAGATAGGTCTTGTTTCCTTAGAGATGCAAAATGCAAGAATCGAAGTTGAAACACAATATTTGAGAATAGTCAGAATATTTCCAGTTGTTTAGATAACTTGATGATCATCATTCTCATAATTTTTCATTTTCTCTCTATGTCTGCTTTTTAGTTGTTTTTAAACTTCTTCCTCTCTTTTTTCTTTTGCAGTACAGGCAGACTAGTTCTTCTGTCCAACTCATCTGGATAGTGTGTGATTTCTTTTTAGACAGATATTTACAATAAATTTGTCATTTTTAATTCAACCTTATTATACATTGCCTGTAATTTCATAATGTCCCAAGCAGTGATTTTTGCATCATTAGATCAGTGTGAAGTTGGGAGAACAGGGCTGCACATATTTTATCCTTTTTCTGCCAGTATTTTTGCCATTTAATGTTCAATTGCTTTCAACATGCTTTTCCTATCTTTAAGCATAATGGTTATGAATAATTAGGAAGGGCATAGGTATTAATTGAAATCTTTTATCATGTAAGAATTTTAAGGGGGGGTGGGGGGGAGAAGGGGAAAATCTGAAATTCCATGTATTAATTATTTCATGAAAACTGCCCTGGAAAGAGTGGCTGATCCCTGTTCTCTATGAAGCATGTTCTCCCTTTTTATGGGAGCACCAACACATGACTCAGTCTCAGGCAGTTATTTCAGAAAGATGTGAGGCACACAGCCACTGTTAAACCAGATGAGCAACCTGGAAAGAAAAAAACAAAAATTTCTGCTCCTGAAAACTTGTTTGATTTAGTCCCCAACAGAATTGCTTAGTCTCATAAAATATATTACTTTTCCCCACAAATTGTGCTTTTCTCATTAGAGTGTTACATGGCAAACTTAATTATTGTAATCACACTGGGGATTCTGGATTAAAAAGCCCACAGACATTTAAAGTAGGATTAATGTCTTCATGTAACAGCAAAAACTGATGTAACTTTCATGCCACTGGGAAGTAAATTTGCTATGGAAATAATGCCATTTTAATTCAGAAAAGTTTCAATGTCTGCTTGGTTTGAGGAACATTCTACTTGCTACATTTTTCTCAGCTTCAAGTTTTTTGAGTCTTGTACAGAAATCATGCAATAATTGGATTCTCACACTTGTTTCCTAAGGAAATGAATCTTTATGTATTCCTGCAGTCTATCTATCAGTCTCTTGGCTTCTCCCTAAATTTTAAAACTACTAGCCAATTTCAACCAAATTTAGAGCTTTCCAGACATCTGAAAGATAATATATTACTAAGATTGTGCAGAAATTGGGACCTGAGTAGAATAGAAAGATTTAAATTAGAGCTCAGTGAGATGGAGGCAAAGGCGCTGGACATTGCAGGCAGTGCTGGCAGCAGCTGAATGTGCCAGGATCTCACAGACCCAGCCTGTGCATCTGCATCAGCCACAACCCAGCCCAGACCACCCCAGTGTGCCCTGGAAATGGGAGGGAAGGTGGAGCTCTCAGGCCAGGGAGGATTTAGGGCACCGAAGCCATTATGCAAGTGGAGCTGGTTGAGCTGTTTCTGATACAGCTTTGTCTATTTTATCTGTAAAGGGACAGTGATTATCGCTGTTCAGAATTTCTGAGCAGAACCACGAAGACTCCATCCTTGGAGGTTTTCAAGGCCAAACAGCATAAATCCATGAACAGTCCTATCTGGCCCATAGCTGACCCTGCTTTGAGCAGCAGGCAGGGCTAGAATAATCCTTGCAAACCTGAGTCATCATTTGATCTGTGAGTCTGTGGAGGTAGGTTTGCCTTGCTGTGTTACCAAAAGCAGGGTACAGACAGGTTAATTTAGTCCAGATTTTATTATCTGCCAACTAACTTTTGAAAGGCCTATAGATTTTTTCAATACAAAAAAGGGTATTGCTAATGTTTAATATTTATGATGTGCTAATAGCCGGAGATGTTAGCCAAGGTCAGAGACTAAAAAAATGAAGGTAATTTAGTGGCTAAATCATTAACCTACAACAGAAGAAATCAGAGTTCATTGGAATCTTCCTATATGAATTTATACAAGCAATGAGTGGGAGTCATCTCACGTAATTTTAGCCCTTCAGAAAGTAGGCAGCAAATGTAATGTGATTTTCAGATGCCCTCATGAGTCAACAGAGAGACCAAGAGCCCAAAGCTGTTTCCTGCAACATATTTTGTTGGGGTGGACACTTTCTTTCCATTGTGAGAGCGAGATAAT
The DNA here is from genome assembly GCA_013390105.1 of Tichodroma muraria. Lineage (NCBI taxonomy): Eukaryota > Metazoa > Chordata > Aves > Passeriformes > Sittidae > Tichodroma > Tichodroma muraria. The sequence goes on from WAAG01034271.1 coordinate 14,642, forward strand.
AGCACTCAATGAGGAGCACGGAGAGTTGAGGTAGACAAATCTCATCAGACCATGTTAAAACAAATTGTTATAGGTTTCACTTTATTTGTTCAACAGTTGCAGGTCACAGTGTTGATTTATTTGCTGTCAGGGGCTGTTTGCGCTGTGTGCGCCTGTTTCCAGAGCTGTGTTATCTAACACCTCACTTGCTGTATGTGTTCTCTGCTGTGCTGTTTATCATCTCTGGGGGCTGGATTAAAGCTATCATTTTCCCACACTGTGTAACACTGGCTTATATGATAAAATTACTGGTCAGGATACTAATTTGGTAATTGTACTTAGCATTGCCATCATATCCATGTTCAGGAACCATCTCTCAGGAACTGTTATTAATTACACTCTTTACCTTTACTCGTTGGGAAGCCAGTCCATGGGGGGGGGGAAAGAGGAAACACTTTGCTCTTTCACCTTTCCATTCTCCTCTTTTGAGCATTTTGAATACTCTTGGTATGTTCAAACCAACAGGTTCATATTGCTGTCTCAGTTCTAGCTGGATAGTTAATTGTGGGACAGTACAGAAAAGTGTCTGGGACAGTGGGCACACCCAGTGCTTTAGAACTTCACCCCTGAACAAATGAAAAATCATGGAGTGGGATGGAAAATGTTCCTAAACCCTAGAGGGATGGGTACACAAATTGCAAGGAAAAAATCATAGAAGGGGGCACTTTCAGGAAAATTGCTGCTCCAGTTTCTAGTGGGTGGTTCCCCAGACATAATATAAGGGCTTTCTTACTTGAAATCTTAATAAAGGGACTTTGAGTCTTATTTACAAGTGAGTAGTCAAGACTATGAACAGGACTGGAGGGGCAGGACCTGCCTCCAGACAGGTCAAAGAAGGGGAAAACTGGGTTTATTGGACTATTCAGGGCACTGTCTCAGCAGATCCACAGGAGCATTAGGTTCTAGTATTCACAGGTGCACAGTGTACCCTAATGCCGTCTGGCTACAGAAGTGCAGATCCCATCTGTATTTCCTCTTAGCCTTACACTGGACCAGCTCCAGGAGCTCCATGTCCCCCTTGTACTGAGGAACTTAGAATTGGGTTCTCTCTGGTCCAAATGATCCAGGTGAGTGATAAGAAATTCTAACAACCCAACCTTTACCATAGTCCCAAGAAGTTACTTGTTCTTGAACTAATTACATTACTATAAAGTCAGCTCCCGTGAAATAAGAGTGGCACACTTTCATTTAATCCAATTCATATTGTGAGAAACAGCAAAGTCCTCTTTAACTATTGAGGCTTAGCAATGGTAAACCTTAGTCTAGTTCAATATGTGTTGATTTTCTAGCAGACAGCACAGCAGTTGATAGACAAAAAAAGAAATTTCTTCAGGGATTTCTCTCCCACAGTGGTTTATAAGTGCATGAGAATTCATTGTCAAAGTTTAACTCCAGTTGACAACTCAGCCCCACACAGCCAGTTACTCACTACCCTCGTGGTGGGATGGGGGACACAATCAGAAAAGTAAAAGTGAAAACATTGTGAATTGATATAAAGGCAGTTTAATAGGTGAAGCAAAAGCTGTGCACATAAACAAAACAAACCAAGGAATTCATTCACCTCTTCCTGTAGGCAGGAATGTGTTCAGCAGTCTCCAGGACAGCAGGGTCCCCTCACACATAATGACGACTTGGGAAGAAAAAGCCACCATTCTGAATGTCCCCCTCTTCCTTCTCCCCAGCTTTACATGCTGAACATGATGCCATATGGTGTGGGATATCCCTTGGGTCATCTGGGATCCGCTGTCCTGGCTGTGTCTCCTCAAGCCCTTGTCTCTATGCAAGCTCTGCTCAGCAGAAGCTAAATTCAATTCTGATTTACAGGAAGGCAAGCAAGCCCCAACCAGACACTTCGCAGGCACAGGAGCTTGTCCAATACAGCTGTTGAACAAGCAGCAAAAGCAAAATGCAGCTACAAGCATTTGGAAAAGTCATGATTTTACAAGTGACAGAATTCCCAGAAGCACTTAGGGCCAGACTGATGGAGCTCTGAGCAACTCAGTCTAGTGGATGGTGCCCCTGTTCACGGACAGGGGGTTGGAGCTAAATGGTCTTTAACATCCCTTCCAACCCAAACCATTCTATGTTCTATGATTCCATGATAAAGTGATTATCTTTTAGACCCTACAGAGAGGAAGACGGGGATTGCAAAAAAAAAAAAAACCCTGACAAAATTAGGACAAAAACCCTCAGCATATTTTCCTTCTATTTAGTGTTCAAGTGGCCTTACCTCAGGAGACAGAGAGTATCTTGGGGTTTCCTACAGATAGCTGTAGTGCTGGGTTTAAGTTGCCCTCTTTCACCTGAACTGTTTGCCATTTTCAGGAGTCTTAAATTTTTTTTTTTCCTTTTGAGAAAACAAGTACAGAAATTCATCTTCTTGTCAGTGTAACCGAATTGCTCATAGAAAAATCTTTAAGATCTTGTTTCTCTGAAAATAATAGAAAGAGACATACTAAAATTTCCCCACTCAGAAATGCAGTGGATAGACAGAGGAGCAAGGCAGGTGAGGAGCTGCATTGGTATACAATGACAGGGAGAGCTGCTGTCATTCTTCTTGCACTGAGGATAGGGGGAGAGAAGATTAGCAAACATAAGGGAGGTGGAAAGAAAAAACACAGAAATTATTCAAAAGTAGAGAAGATGACCTATGCATATTTTGGTTTTGTGGGTAGCCCTTGAGTGAGAGCCTCAGTCCTGGATGGTGCAGACCAGCTCATGTACAGCTGCATAGCATTCTGTCAATGTCATCTCTGCTTCCCGTGTGACTGCTTTTGCCTTGAGGCAAAGTTATGATTCATCTCTGTACTTTTTTTCCACTTTGAAATTCAAGAAATAATGGATGGATGCCTTACATGATTTCACAGCCTGACACTGAGGCCTCATATTAGACCCAATAATGCAAAACACATTCCTACTACTTGGAGCTCATCCAGAATCATAGAAACACATAATTGTTAAGTTTGGTAAAGACCTCTAAGATAATTGAGTCCAATCAGTACCAAAAACATGCTCCTAAGTTTTTTTGAACACTTCCAAGGATGGTGATTCCACCACTTTTCTTTCTGGGCAGCCTCTTCCAATGACTAAAAGAACTTTTGATGAATAGGTTTTTCCCAATATTCAATCTAAACCTCCCTGAGTGCAACCTGAGACCTTTGTCCTATAATTTATTACTTGGGAGAAGTGAGTGAGCCCCACCTGTCTCCTTTCAGGAGTTGTAGAGAGTGATAAGGTCCCTCCCGAGCCTCCTTTTCTCCAGGCTGAACAGCCTCAGCTCCCTCAGCTGCTCCTCCTCAGACTTGTGCTCCAGACCCTCCCCCAGCTCCACTGCTCTTATCTGGACACACTCCAGCCCCTCAACATCTTTCTTGCTCTGAGGGGCCCAGAACAGGACACAAGATTCGAGGTGTCACCAGTGCCCAGCGCAGGGGAAGAATCACCGCCCTGGTCCTGCTGGTTTCACTGTGCCCAATTCAAGCCTGGGTGACATTGGCCACCTTGGCTCATGTTTGGCTTTTCATCCACCAACACCCCTGAGTTCTTCTCCTTAGGGTTGCTCTCAACCCATTCTCTGCCCAGCCTGTACCTGTGCTTGGGATTGCCCAAACCAAGGTGCAGGACTTTGCACTTGGCCTTGGAAATTCACGAGTTATGGCTGTAAATGTGATATATGAGTACTGAGGGTGCTTTGTTCAAGCCATCTATAAGCAATACAAGCTTTGAAAGTTGTGCCTTAGATTCACAAGGCTAACATCACTATGTATAGTGTGTCTACTTTAGGTAGCTTTGTGCAAACTTTATAGGTTTCTTAGATTTCATTAACAGTTCAGAAGACAAGTTGAACTTGGGAAAATCAACTTAATGAAGACAATTTTGTCATTGTTAAATACATCTAATTTACAACAGAGCCTAAAAGGGTGATGAATAAAATAACCTGGTCAAAGGGGATAGACTTAAAACATATTTCTTCCATGGTCTTCCTCTCCACATGGAAAAAACTCTTCAGGTATATGGAGATCAACCTGATCCTCCTTCAAGACTTTTACCACTGTTACCTTGATGACTATGTAAACCATTATGTGCTTAGACTCCTGAGAGTGCTGGTATGGCTACAACAATTGTCCATAATTTTGATGATCCATTATAAGAAATGTAATGTTTTGCAGTCTCTAAGTTGGAAATTAATAACACCCAGAAGCTGGTGCAGCAATAGATGTTTTGATGTAGAAAAAAATGGCCTTTGTTTATTCACATGCCTTCAGTTACATTTAATATTAGTTAAGAAAATGATTAAAAAGTGGTACCATTTTTCACAGATAGCATTAATTATTTAGGCATTTAAAGAAGGCAGTGCTTTTTGAATTTCTTTTTTTTTAAATTAATACTTATATATGCAGATGCATGTGTATTTCCTTCTACAAACAAACAAACAAACAAACATATTTTTCTATCTATCTATCTATCTATCTATCTTTAAGTACATGGAATCTCTCTTTCTTGGCCTCTCTGATTTTCCAGCCTGAAATCTCCAAAGATACAAGGTTTGATGCAGTGATAATGAGGTATAGCATCAATAGGGAGTTAGGTTTGAGCTTAAGAATATCATAAATTATTAATAATAAACCATTTAACTCATGATTAGAGGAAAATGTTCCAAAGAGAAGTAAGGATATATATTTCGGTTGTCTGTCTACAATGTTAAATAACTATAACTAGTCTGTTCTCAAATGTTCCAGAGATGCCATAAATGCCTCTGAGATTAATTATCACTAAGTAATTGAGGAAATATCTCTGCAGCTTCATGGCCATTCTTGTTTAAATGGTGGAGTTGATTGCATTGAGTGATGCTAAAGCAAGGGAAGAACTTGTTTAAGTTCTTCCAAAGACAACCCTGAGGTACATAATGAAGGAGCATGAGGATAGCTCACATAGCCATTTAAGATTCAGTGGTATAAAAAAAATATTTTAGCATTTGAGGTTACATTTTTATTGAAATAACTGAGTGGGTCAAGGAAATTATTGAAGTCTGATGAATTCCTGCATAGTACGACCAAGACAAAATGGATGTTACCAACCACACCCAGACTGAAGATGTATGTTCCTTCTGTCAACAAGCCTTTTACCCTTTTTGCATAGAATTCTTACTGAAAAGAAACACCTGTCTTTATTGCAATGAGCCTTCTTTGGTGAAAAAAGAGGTGAAGCTGTAATTCACTAGAACAAAGTAAAAAAAGTGCTCAGCTATGCCTGGCTTTAGTGATATTTGAAATAGATTTTTTCTTTCATAAAAACTACATTAATTTTGATGACAGTTATGAAGATAATAAATTTTCCTCTAGTAAAAATTCACTAAAGAATTGTTCCACTGAAATTTGTGCTTGTTTACTAACCCCTAGATAATCTGTCTTTGCTGGTGGGTGAGAGAGTCGTGAAACTTAGACAATATTTTTAAATCCATAGATTAACTGGGTTCTGCAAACATCAATCACCAGGATTAGATGTCAGGTCAAAATTAGTTCTCTAAATTACCTTCCTAGTCAATGAGTATCAATTGGCACCTTCACGTTGTGAGTCAACAACCTATGAGAGAGACTAAACTTTCACACTGCTAGAATGAACAGAGTCTGGGCCACAGCTAGAAAAAGATCAAGACCTGATTTACAGGGTATTTCAGTGTTCCCCAATGCTTTTGCATCATCTCTAAGAAGCTAAACACAATTAAAGAAAAGAAAAATGCATTTCAGAAATCTCTTTCTTGCACACATGAATAAAAACGAGCTTGCCCAGGTACCTCAGTACAACCTGGGTAAAAATGAACAACTCATTTAATTTTAACTATCAGCAAGCTTGTTACCAGTCTGTGGGCCTCTGGCACAACTCTTTGGTGTGGGCTATCTCTGTGTAGGATAAAACAGACTCTAGAGTTACTGCTTTTATTCACTAATAAGCCTAATTGCATTATTCAGGTTGGCAAATATGAAACAGAATATTCAAATAGATTTGCCATTTCCTGCAGGAATGTAGGACCTCAGTACCTGTAATGTGCAGCAGAATGACAGTAACAAGAGTAACAAAGAATTGCTATTGTATTTGGCTGTGTTCTGGGACAAGTTTTTGAAGCTTCTTTAAACAGTTGAACCTAACTGTATAGACTAAATGATCTGCTCCCACTATCAGGCAGTACAAAATCCCGACACCTTTTTTATGGCAGTTTTTTGGGTGTTTTTATGGAAGTTACAAAATTCCGGGCTCCCTCTGGGGAACACCAGCCCCAGAACTGATATTAAAATGCATGCCCTTGCTGGTGGGTCCTTCTAGACCCAAATAACCGGGCATTCCCTCAGAAAAGGTTGTTTCCTTTCCATCTTAAGCTCTATGGGGTCTCTTTTTTCAGAAACCCATTCTACTGATCTTATATAGGCAAATACTCCAAAGTTAAGCCCACCTTTCCTGGACAAGTTTGCAAGGTCATCTACAAATGAAGATGACTGAAGTCACATTTTACACTTTAGATTTAGCCTGCTCCAGTTTTGGATCAGGACATATTACTGGGGATATAATTGCCCTCTGGGTAAGCACAAGTAAATACTGATCTTAGAATTCTTTGTTCATTCTTGACCACAAATTGCTACTCTTTTTTTCCAGAGAAGTGTGCCAGTTATTTGCAAATAATGAATCAAAATAGTTAAAACTTTCAGTAATGGACATGCCTCTGTATTTTCTGTATTCCTGGGATCCTAGAAGGATCATTACATTCCTCAAGTCCCTTTCAACATTTATTTTCAACTAGTAATGGAGAAATGATTCAGAAACTAGTAAGCAAATACTCACGTACTAGCACTACACAGATGACAGATTATCCTCCCCTCATTACCATCACAGAATAACCCAGTGTTTGGAAGAGATTAGCTCCTGGGTGAAGACTGGGTTTATCTAGTTTTGGTACATGAAAGCTCTCTGTAGTGGTGTAGGCTCCTCTGGTAGAAGTGATCTGACAGAAATTAGCATGCAGGTAAGGACTCCATCTTCAGTCACCTTGAAGCCAGCACAAAGGTAATTACTTCTATTTTGATAACTTTTCTGTAATATTTCCAGAACTTGAATCTATACCGACATCAGGAATCAATTTTCTTCTATTTTAGCTTTTGAAAGCTAGAGAGCACACAGAGATGGGACTCAGCTCTGATTTGAGATATTTAAACCTAAAAGGCAGATTAATTTGTTTGAATGTACCCATCCAGTAACATGTTAGGATCATGTAGAACCCACTCAGACCTTATCCGGTTATTTTAGATACAAAATTTAGAAGTCTCTAGATACAGACTCCTGAGGAGAACTGTGCCTTTCTGTAGAAACTGAGGGATGGGAAAGGCATTCCAGACACCTACGATATGACAAGAAATAATTTGCCAGCTGAGTCCTATCACTCATGATCCAGACACAGCTCTTCTTCCACTTAGTGTTGTACTTTTCTTAAAGGTAAAGGCCTGGGGTTATTTTCTGATCTCTAGGGTATTCCATCTAACAGTTAGTCATTCCTAGTGCTGTAAGATGTCTGAGGCAGATTGCCAGTACCTG
>WAAG01034272.1:7572-33227 GCA_013390105.1 Tichodroma muraria
GGGGGTGGGTGAAGTACAGCCGGTGAGAAAAGTTCCTACTAAAATTACTTCTCTTGAATGTGTGAGTTTGTTCACATTGGGATGCAGGAGCTATCAGAAGAGTGTTCTGCTGGAATCCTACCTAGTACCAGTCAAAACCTGCATGATTGCACCTCTAAGTTGCCTGCTGAGCTGGAGGCCAGGCTGTTCTGGCTCCAGGCTTGGGAACTTGTGTGTGTGTATATACATAAATATTTCATATGTAGCCTCTCAGCTTTCCTTAGCTTGTGAGGGCCCTGAAGGTGATACACCTCGATACTCCATCTGTTTTTTCATGGCCTTTGTATCATGAGCCTGCCAATGCTGATGCTGTTTTGATCTGATCCCTTGGGGAAATCTATTCAGGACACTCTCAGAAGTTTACTTTTTTGTATTACTGGCCCTGGCTTCCTGCATTGGCAGTGGGACAGAGTCATCAGCTCTGCAGGGCAAGTGCAGAAGGGAGAGGGCAACATCTCAGTAACTGTGTAGGTGCCCAGACTGCTTTATCATCAGCTTCCAGAGTTGCCTAAGACTTCAAGGCTGTTGTTAATCCTAATTCTCAGCTCTCTCTTGTAGGTCAGCTGCCTGTTCTTAGAGCTGCCAAAGCGAAACCTCATGTAGTCTTGCAATTTTATATATAAATGAATTTGTGTGCCATATTATTCCTGCCAAAGTATTTGTGTTCTATTTTTTAGAAACTAGTTGATTCATTTAATTATCATATAGACAAATGAATTTTAAAAATAGAAATTAATAGAGAAAAATAAATAGAAATTTTAGATGTCTGCAGGCAATTAGTAAGTGATGTTAACAATGACACTTCACTTTTAAGGTTGAATGATAACATTCTAAATCTAAAGTGATACACTCACAAAATAGTGAGGTTAGATATTTTGGAAAAATAAAGCATGTATCAATCTGTATTAATGTTTCCCTTAAAGGACCGACCACCTCCAAACTCCTGGAAGAAGATAGAACAGTCCAGGGAATATAAAAATGGCAATCAGCTCAGGGAATATCAACTGGAAGGACTTAACTGGCTCCTATTCAACTGGTACAATAGGTATATGCATGGAGTACTTTTTAATATATATTTTAAACCATGTGGAGTGAATCACTTTTATTGGGGATGAATATTGTTCTAACTGAATTTATTGTGGTTTCTCTGCTTTTAGCTAAAAGGATTTAACTGGAACAAATTTCTCTCCCTTTGGGTGTGCAAGAATGTTTCTATCAACAAAAATTAACAAAATATTAAAATAATGCAAGTAAAATAACTGAAAATAAATTTTCAGTGGTTATGATGCAATAAAAGCAAAAACAACCAAAGCGCCAAACTTCCACAGTTTTTGAAACTGGTAAACAGTTGCATCTTTCAAAATGTTTCCTAGAAATAGTACAATAAAGATGCCTCCTTTCAAAAGTAAGACTCGTAAATAATTGCGTTGTCTGTATTTTAAGCTAAAGTTAGCTTTTGTGCATTAATGATGTGTTATGAACAGAAATGTAATCACTTGGAAGATCTTTTCCAGAATGATGTGTTTTCTCTTAGTTGATTTTCTGTTAATCAATCTTCCTGCTTGCTGTATTTCCAAAGTACCAGTTACGTGTCCCTTATAGAGGTGATGGCAGCAGGTGTAGCATTTTGCCTTGCATGTTATTGATCTCCAGAAGGAAATCTGATTTTAATTCTCATTCAAGCAGTGCAGAGCTGTGTGACATCTACAGACAGAGTGAAGGGCTGGAATGTCTGGCTCAGGGAGAGCATGGAGTGGTACTTCATTTAGTTATAGGCATCTTTCTAATTCTGGAATCATAAAGGGAAGTCTGTTTATGATGCTCTAATGCACTCCTTTCATGTGAGTGTAGCTGGTATACTTCCCATGTGTGATTTCTAGGGAATCTTCATTAATTTCTAGCAGTTTTGTCAAGGTGAATGTGCATGTAGGAAACCTGCTTAATTTAAATTCCTTTAATTAGGGCAAAAGTAGTCCCAAAAGAATACTTCTGGAATATTTCTGTAGGAGAACTTCACGGAACATTCCATTCTAAGGTTTTGACAGTGCCAAGCCTGATGCAAAGCTTTACGCAAAGGTTTTGTGTGCATTTTTTCACATTAACCAGGGAATGCTTTCAAGGATCTTTTTGCAGTGCCTCAGTTTTGACTGTTGTTGTAAACTGGTATATTCGAGCTTTGGTTTTGTAAATTGTTCATTTTAGTAACAGCTTTAGGGTCTGTACTGTCTCTGATGATAGTAACAAATAAATTTATTTTGCTTTCAGGCGAAATTGCATTTTAGCAGATGAAATGGGCCTTGGCAAAACCATTCAGTCCATTACATTCCTGTATGAAATCCTCCTGACCGGTATAAGAGGCCCCTTCCTGATCATAGCTCCCCTTTCCACTATAACAAACTGGGAGAGGGAATTCCGCACGTGGACTGACCTGAATGTTGTGGTGTACCACGGAAGTATGATCAGCAGGCAGATGATTCAGCAGTATGAGATGTACTTCAGGGACTCCCAGGTATTGTAACGTCACTTGTGTGCAATGACTCACCCAAAAGATGGCTCAGGTGGCAGCAATGACAAGGGTACTTGACATTATCTGTCTTTTTATCTTGGTGAAAGTCGCTTCTCGTTCCAGGATGTTACATTTGAGCGTCTTCAACAAATGCTTACTGGGTAAATTCGGTGGCAGTGTTTGCAGCAAGATGTGTGTGTTGTTTCCCTGTGCTGAGTAATTTTGCAATTGAATAGCAGTGACGCTGGTACTCTTGTGGAGATTAAAGTGTGCACAGATGGTTGCAGTTGGGTCCTGAATTTGAAGAGCAGGGAGAAAAAAAATGATAACTGATTAAGCTCTGCTACCTTTATGTAGCTGTTGATTTCCTTTTGCTGATGTTAACTGTGTACAGTCTGAACTTGCTTTTCTGAAAAACACACCATTAAATGACATGAGAAAAACTTGAAACCTGACTATTTTAAAAGGTTTTCTTTTTTCCTTTTTTATATATTGTGTATAAATAATTTTTTAGTTGTCATGATATTTTTTCAAAATTGATAAAGCTGAGAACTTTTTATTAATTAGTGCTAAATATCCAACTGACATCTTGCTTGCCTAGTGAGTTATTCTATACTGCTTTGCTGAAGGCCTTACATGTTTCCTTGTCAGACCAGTAGAGTAAACTGGATTAAAAGTTTTCATTTAGTTGTCAGGTGATACTGTGATTACTTACTGTATGACTGCTAACAGTATTAACAGCATATATTTTGATTGATTGACTGTAGAATTTTTCCTGTCACTTCTTCAGATTTTCTCAGCGTTAAAAATGGGGTTTTATCTACGTGCACCTTTTTAAACACTTCTATTAGATGGTTTTATCTGTAATTTAGAAGGGGTTAAGTTTTTTCTGTTGCTTAGATTAATACTGGATTTGGGTCCATGAATAATTACTCATTAGTATTAGTTAGAGAGTTACAAAGATTATTAGATGTGATGACAAAGCAATTTATAATGTAAAATCCAGTGTCTGGCTCCTGGCAAAATTTCAACAACAAAATCTGTAAATCGAGTAGATGGGAGGGAATGTAACAAATTGTGTGTGTTGATGAATTTCTAGGGCCGTATTGTTCGAGGTACCTACAGGTTCCAGGCCATTATCACAACTTTTGAAATGATTCTTGGTGGGTGTCCAGAATTAAACGCAATTGAGTGGCGGTGTGTTATTATTGATGAAGCTCACAGACTCAAGAACAAAAACTGCAAACTTTTGGAAGGACTAAAATTAATGAACCTTGTGAGTAACTACAGTTCACTTTTTGGAGTTGATATTAGTTCAGTATAGTATGATAATAAATTAAAAATTTGATTCACATACCGGAAAAGACCTCTCAAGCAGTGTTTTTTGAGAGATAACTATTTGTGATACTCTTCAAACATATGTGGTTTTGATAGCTTATGCTGGTGTATTTGTGATTAAACAAAATGTGGCAAGTTCTCACTGTAAACACAATCTATTTCTGATGATACTGTTGTAGTTTTTGTTTTGATTAGGATGAAAATATCATTTAAAATTTGCTCTACTTTTTGTGCAATGTGTTAAAATTGAGAAAGTATTTTAAGCAAATTATTTAACAATAAAAGCACGCAAGTAGTAGAATTTTAAACAGACTGATTGTCTAGTCCAGTAGTTAAATTTTTATTTTATACAGCTAAAGATTTTTAAAAGCAGGTACTATGATGTAGCAGATGCACCATGACTAGTTTCTCATTTTTTTATTGCTTCATTATTACTTTGCTGTGTGTTCTCAGAAGTCCTCTGAGTTGCTTTCTGATACATGCTCAGTGTATATTTTTTGCACTGTAGGGAGGGGGGATTATAAATCACTGAAATTTACAGGCAAAGTTGAAGTGTTCACTCATTCCTTCATTACAGATGTAGGAAGAGAAAATTTAAAGGAAAGGTACTAGAAAATAATTATTGGCACTTTTTAAATAAATCTGCTTATCTGTATTACCTGTGTGCTTAGTGGCACAGTGACGGAACTGGTGTTATCAGGTTTTGATCCTCAGACTTAACACAAACATCTTTGCAAAAGTGTACAGATGAGATTATGTAAGGTTTTTTCTCCTTTTCTAGGAGCATAAAGTGCTGTTAACAGGTACCCCACTGCAGAACACAGTAGAAGAGTTATTTAGCCTCCTTCATTTTCTGGAACCATTGCGTTTTCCTGCTGAATCTACATTCATGCAGGAGTTTGGAGACCTTAAAACAGAGGAACAGGTAGGAGTTCATCTGAGCTTTAGCATTTAAGAGGGGACTGCCTTTTCATTGAGCCTTCAGCATTACCTTTTTTCATTTTCCAACAAACGGTTCTGCTTCCTTTAGGTTCAAAAACTACAAGCTATCCTGAAACCCATGATGCTTAGGAGATTAAAAGAAGATGTAGAGAAAAAGCTGGCTCCTAAGGAAGAAACCATAATTGAAGTAGAACTAACTAATATTCAGAAGAAATATTACCGAGCAATTTTGGAGAAAAATTTTGCTTTCCTATCCAAAGGAGCAGGGCAGGCAAATGTACCCAATCTGGTTAACACTATGATGGAACTCAGAAAGTGTTGTAATCACCCTTATCTCATCAAAGGTAAATACAGGATAAGGACTGATTTTTTTTAAACTGATTTTGTACTTAATTTTAAAATATGTAAGAATTTTGAGATAATTCTTCAGTGTTTTCTTTGGTTTTTCCAAGGATTGGATTAAGTTCTAGAAACATTTTTTTGATAGATACAAGACAAAGTTGTGAGATGTTGGCATATTTGAGGCCTGAAGCTTAAACTTGTTCTGCAGGATTTCACAGAACATTTAGAAGCAATTATCTCATGGAAATGGTACAGCTCTTTAAAAGCAGTATGAGCAAGAACTTTTAGGTCTAAGTTTTAAAATAAATGCTTCTTCCAAGTGATACGATCTCTGTCAGTCTTCTTTGTTTTTCTCACTTACTAATAACTGGTGTTTTTCCTGACTTGCAAGGAAATACACTTTACGGTCCAAAAGTTTTGGCTGTAGTTTCAGAAGTAGTATTCAAAATGCTGTTTTTTTGCAAAGACTCATGACCCAGCTAGGATATCACAAAGATAAAAGAACTTTTTTTTTTTAGTAGTTTTTTTACATGCAATACTTGAGAATAAGTATTTCAGTTTTTGAAATTTGGAGGAGGGATTTCACCTTGTGCAAGGTGTTTTTTCTGTGGTATTTGGCTTAAAAACTTAAGACTTATTTTCAAAGCTGATAAAAATAGATGTTCTTGCTTAGACTTCAGGTCCGTCCAGAACTCTGTTCTGTCTCTATCAGTGCCTAAAGGGGTGGGATATTTGGGATATACAGCACTGATTTTGGTAACTTAGATTTGAAGGTATGTGGAGGTACTTGCAAAAGATACATCCATAGATATGGAAATATATTCTTTGATAGGTGCTGAAGAGAAGATCCTTGGAGAGTTTAAAGAAACATACAGTCCAAGTGCTCCTGACTTCCACCTGCAAGCAATGATCCAGTCTGCTGGTAAATTGGTTCTTATTGATAAGCTTCTGCCAAAAATGAAAGCAGGAGGCCACAAGGTCCTTATCTTCTCTCAAATGGTGCGCTGCCTTGATATTTTGGAGGATTACCTTATCCATAAAAGGTAAGACTCATCTTTTGTATCCTGTATTGTTCTGTGTGAATGGTAGTGCAGGATTAATGACAGTAGCCCACCTAAGCTGGGAGTTCTGTTTTCTTTGCTAATCATTATGTAACTTTTTCTTCTGTGATCATTTGTTCACAACTAATTAAAAGCTTAAGAGAAAAACTAAAGAGGTTGTCCAGTTTGAGTAAACCATGTGCCTTCAGTCAGTTGCTTTTTCCATTAGACAATTGTGTATATACTGTTTTTACATTTTCTGTCAGAAACCAGGTAAGTTCAAGGTTATCATTGCTTGTCCAAACCCCAGGAAGCACTGAATGCGTTCTTTACTTGCACAGTGTTGAACTGGGACCAGATGGGTCCAAGATACAGCTTCTTGCTTCCGAAGGAATATAACACAAAGTGATAAACAACTGGGGGTGTGTTTTTTATTAATGTAAAATGCAAATGTTCTTCCTATCTTTGCTAGATTGACTGCTTTGAGTTTTGCAGCAGAGCTGAACTGCCAGCTGTAAACCTGCTCATTAGGCTGGCTTTTGCTATCACACGTAATTGCACCCTCTGATTATTACAGACTATTGACTCCATGGATACTATATGCTTATTTGTGCATGTGACTAAATAAATGCATAAAACCTTAAACCTGTTTACAATTAGTTGCTGTATCAACCTGAAAATCTATAAAAAGGCATAGTTCTTGTTGTTTTACCAATAGATTTGTTGCAGTGTGCATACTGCTTTGAAGTGTCTAATTGTCAGTGAACTACATCATAGTAACACAGTTAGCATATTGAAAACCAAAATTTATTAATGTTAAGCCTTCCTGCAGTGGAAACTGGAATACTGGATAGTAGATTATTTTAATGTCTGCTTTAGTGGTAGTTTTATATTAAAGTGTCTGTTTGAAGTGGGAGTGCAGCAGTTTCTGTGTTTTAAAAGAAGAATTTTAACTTCGTAGTAGTACTTACGATTCAATATGGAAACTCTTCCTTTTTCTGCAACGTTGCTACATTTAGACCAGTGAATCCTATCTACAGGTGGAATCTTTTGAAATCTATAGAAACTGAAATCTGCTGTGTGCTGCCATTTGATTAGAAATGTTGGAGTGCACACATGATCAGACTTAGCACTCAACAGAATTCAGGCCTGTAGGAGATAGATGGCTGCCTGCCAGAATGCCTGTGGTCCTGTGGATTATCTGCTGTGCCGTTTTATAGCTGATGAGAAGAAAAATGCCTGTGAGGCTTTTTGACTGCTAGATACACATTCAGCATCTTACTCAAGTTTACAAGTACGGGAGTATTTGCTCCCTTTTTAAGCATTTTGCTTGATTTCAGAGGTTTCAAAAGAGTCTTTGTAATTGTCAGAGGTAACAAATGTCAGTTTTATTTCAGGCTTGAAAATTTGCTAGGTTCAGTCTAGGAAGCCTTGATAAAGACCGTTAAAGGTGCTGTCATGTCATTTTTGTTCCATTTCTCTTAATCTTTACAGCATCAATATGCAGTTTGTCCAGTGACAGCTCACCAAGCTCTGGTTTCTGCGGATTGCTTGGTTACCCTTAATGTGTTCAGGCAATTTGGTATATAACACAGGAGTCCACTGTCCTGTTTCTGTGACCCTAGACATGATTTCAAGGATAATATGTGAAAAACTTGAGTGTCCATGCAGGACTTCAGGCGAGGGTGTGTTTTAATGCAACTAAGTAACACAGTTGTAATCAGGTAGTTGCTTAGTGGACAAAATGCAGAAGAACTTGTCTTAAAATGCTCAGTGTTTGGACTTGCTGATGTGCATTGGTACTACAGCTATGCAAGTTCTGACATGATTCTTGGTTATGTTACCCGCTGCTAATCAGAGTTAGTCTTTATCACTTCCATTCCCTGTGAAGAATAAATATTATATGTAAGCAGTAGACCCGTTCAGAGGACTCTTTGGGTGCTAAAGGCATTTGTAATGCCCTGTGCCGTGGCCGTTTCAGGTACCTGTACGAGCGAATCGATGGGCGCGTGCGAGGGAACCTCAGGCAGGCGGCCATCGACCGCTTCAGCAAACCCGACTCGGATCGCTTCGTCTTCCTCCTCTGCACCAGGGCTGGGGGCCTGGGCATCAACCTGACTGCGGCAGATACCTGCATCATTTTTGATTCGGACTGGAATCCCCAAAATGACCTGCAGGTAAATTTCTTTGAGCGTGGTAGAGAGCCCTAATTAAACACGATGGATGAAAGTTGCATCGCTTTGAATATTGTCTCTGAACACACGTCATTTTAAAACGCTCACGTTTTTAAGGTGTATGTTTAAAGTTTTTTTTATGCCTTCAATTCAAAAGAGATTTCATCTGGTTGGGAAGTTGTCTTTCGAATCAGTTACTTTTGAAAAATACAGCACAGGTAAAGTCAGTGATTTGATAAAACCCTTAAGAATTGATGACACTGTGAACCCAGTGGCTATTTTTTGCATGTACTAACACAATTTATGGAAATAAGGGTGTTCAGTTGAAACATAATATACAGAAAAGGATTAATATGCATTAAGAAAAAGTTAATTAATCGAATCTAGGAGTTGGATGCTGAAATTGAAGTAATTCTCAAGTTGCAATCCTTTACCGCCTGTACCAGGAGGTCAGCTAGTAGGTCTTTTTATCTGGTGTTACTGCAAGGGAAGTTGCAGTCAGGAGCATTCAGCACAGGTCATTCATCTGCATTTATCGTGCTACTCTGTGTATAGAAAACTATTCACAATGTGGGAAATGTCTGATAGGTTCTGTTTGCTTAAATGTGTATTGACTCCTTTTGAGTTCATGCTCCTGTTTTTGGATTGGGCTACAGCAGAAACAGGCTTTTAAAAGATCAGTGTGGTATTCCTAGGTAAGTCTGAATTCTAACTGCCCTCCTCCGTTCCTTCCGAAGGCTCAAGCCCGATGCCACAGGATTGGTCAGAACAAAGCAGTGAAGGTCTACAGACTGATCACACGTAATTCCTATGAGAGAGAGATGTTTGACAGAGCAAGTCTGAAACTGGGACTGGATAAAGCTGTCTTGCAGAGTATGAGTGGAAGAGAAAACAGTGTTGGTGGTGTATGTAGATTTATTTCCTGAAATAACCTTCCTTTTGCTTTTGTAATCATGTGGGAATTACTTTAAATTACAGAAGCTGCCACTTTTCCCTTTTTCTGTCATTTGCATCTCCATTCTGTTTTCTGATGTGGACTAGCAATATAGCTGATATAATTTTATATCTAGTCAGTTACTCTGATAAATCTTTCACTGTTTCTTGCCTCATAAAATTCAAGGTAGATAATGTCAAAGTTAAAACAAGGAGAAAAGTTTCTCTTTGTTTCCTTCTATCTTCTCATATTAAGGTAATGTGTTACTTTAATGTAAGTATGAACAGGTAATTTTCTTAAAACATGCACATCATGATGTTGAGAATAGCAAAAAAAAAAAGAGAGGCATACTTGTAAAAATGTGTACTGTAAGCACCTAATTTATTATTTCAGCTGTCAGCTAGACTTTTCTCATAGCTTTAAATACTCCAGATTTAGGCTTATAGATCATAAGGTGCATTTAGGTTGTGGAAAGATGCGAAAGAGGAAAAGACATCAGGGACTTTTTTTTTTTTTCTTGACTGTCTGAACGCGTTTTTTTTGCTCAGATCCAGCAACTCTCCAAAAAAGAAATAGAAGACTTGCTTCGAAGAGGTGCCTATGGTGCCATTATGGATGAAGAGGATGAAGGCTCCAAGTTCTGTGAGGAAGACATTGACCAGATTCTGCAGCGTCGGACTAAAACCATCACGATTGAATCCGAGGGAAGAGGCTCCACGTTTGCCAAGGTGCAGAACAGTGGGGTGATCTGTCTGTGACAGTAAAGAGCTGTAAATGTGACCAGGTGCTCTAGAGCTTAGGCCTTATTTTTAAGTTACATTTACTTGTGTTTAACGGATGTGTGTGAGGTGCATATTTTGGGTTCTTGCATCTGTACGTTTATGTTAACGTGTGCATAGAAAATCAGATTGCCACAGACAGATTGGTAAATGCCAGCTGCAAGGAGCATGCTTGAGCAAAGATGAGTAATGGATCTGTGCTGCTTTGGAAAAGGCTGGGAGTTTGTGTGAGATGTAATGAGCTGCATTAACCAATAATATTAAAGCAAATTTGTTTATAGATCAGTTTGTATTTAGATGTATTAAGGGCAGGGGAAAATATATATGGCAATAATTAATAAGGTTAAAAATTGTCAGGCCTATTCTAAAAATGCATAAGCAAAGGTTATATTTTGAACCTTGAGCTTTTTTGGTAAGAATTAGAGAAGCAAAATAAGAAATGTCCTAAAATAGCAGTGAGTGGAGATTCATATATGTACATGGGAAGGGGGCTGAGAGTGTAAAATACCAAGCAGTAAAACTGAGCTTGGGGTGTGAACACTTCATGAATGCAATTGTGAGAATTCCAAAAGAATTAGTAAGGCAGAGAAAAAAGAAGACTTAAAATATTGTAAATGTGTATTTATATTCTTAAACAGCAATATTTAAAAATATTATTTATTTATATGTTTATTTAAGTTTTCTTACATCTTGCTGATTATGGCTTAAATAAGATGATTTCTAAAGGTCATTATCGCTGTCTTTTTATCAGAAGAGTTCGAGGTTTTTTATATGTATTTACTCTTTTCCCAAATGCAGTGTATCAGGGTTTTTTAAATGCCTTCTGAAATTAAGCCTATTCCATGCACTCAGGCTTTGATTGTTGGCAGCTAAACGCCCCTTTGAAATTTCTCTCAAGCAAGTACTTCTACATGAGATGAAATCCCCAAATGCTGATAAGCCTCTTCAAAAGATTCTTTTTTCTTCCATTCGAGTAATTTAGATTCAGACTTAGAAGCAGAAGAATCTTGCTGCTTAATGTTCTTCTCTCCTGATGGTGCATAAAAGTTCATTAGATTTTTCTGATATATTATGGATCTGATTTTTAAAAATTAAGGAGGAGGAGGAGAAATTTTGAGTTGCTTTGCAGTGTAAGTAACTTCTAAAGTCTTAACAGCTGCTTGGGAGATTTTTGATGAAATAAGGTCAGGCAATCTTCACAGCAGTGAGGCAAGCTACAAACTTTTGATGTATGATGTTGGTAAGCTTTATTTTTATTTATTACAGGCTAGTTTTGTTGCATCTGGAAACAGGACTGATATTTCACTAGATGATCCCAACTTCTGGCAGAAATGGGCCAAAAAAGCAGAAATAGATATCGATGCTATCAGTGGTAGAGTAAGTACTTTTTTAATGTGTGTTTTTTCAAGTATGTGCTTGCTGTTGAATTCTGAAATTGCAGATATGGGATTTCTGGTGCTTTTTGATTAATGTTTCAATGAATCAGACTTTTTGTACTGGCTTATTTGTGCATGAGCAGCTAACCTGCTGACAGCTGTAGTATTTCCTATTTCCCTGCTGTCCAGAAAAAAGTTTGGACATTTCTGATTTTTGTCAAGGACCTGAAAATGATTGAAAGCATGGAATTGTTCTGATTGCTACGTTTCTCTGTCTGTAAATCTTGGACTGGAATCTGCAAAATAAGTGACTAAGACCTGTATAAATTTTATAATACTGAAATCTCTGTCCTCTACTTGACATTCCTCATGCATTTGATTCAAAAAGGTTTCAGTGCCCCTTTTCTCTTTCAAAGACTGCAGAGTAGTCTGTGTGAGTATTCAGCTCAGATGAGATACTCTGTGTTGTTTGTAACTAATGTGCTGGCATTAGCATATGAAACTCAATTTCTGTTGCCTTAAATACCACAAAGTGTTTTACTTGCTCCATGAGTGTTCAGGGTCTTCGAAATAGCCATGAGTGTACTTAAAGAAAAACTCAGCAGCTGTTTCTCTCACAAGGTTTGTTTGCAATTTTGCAGAACAGCCTTGTTATTGATACCCCAAGAATCAGGAAACAGACACGGCCCTTCAGCGCCACTAAGGATGAGCTGGCAGAGTTGTCTGAGGTGGAGAGTGAGGGCGATGAAAAACCAAAGCTCCGCCGGCCGTGTGACCGTTCCAATGGCTATGGAAGGACGGAGTGCTTCCGTGTGGAGAAGAACTTGCTGGTCTATGGGTATTGTGCACATCCTTCTTCATTCTGTGAAGTGTTTTAAAAATACGTTTTTTTCATGCCGTAAATTGTATTTGTGGAATAACTTAAGTCTGTATTGGCAATAACCTGGTGTGTGTGCAGAGAATGTATTTAGAACAGGAATTTATCTTGCACCCTGTAATGGATCTTCCTGACAATTTGCGATTAAAAAAAACATAAAGAAGGGTGAAAATCTTTCTTCAAATGAGATTATAGTATTTAACATGGGCACTACAGGAGTCTCTCTTAAAAATCATTACAGTAAGTGCTGCAGGCAGGCTCAAGACTCCTTAAAAAATGTCTGAAATAAAGCCTTGGTGGGTAACTTGATTTTCATAATTGTAGAACATCTTGCACTTTTGTGAGGCACAAATAGGAAGTGAGAATCTAACCAGTTATTTTAAGCATACTGAAATCAGATAAGTTGATTTGGAAATCAGATCTTGAGTCTTCTCTCACCCGTCTCAAAAGAAAAACAGCAGCATTCTTGTCAGAATGAGTTCCCATCAGCTTTGTGTCTTTCAAGTTTAAGACAATCATCCATATTATTTGTAAAGAGGCATTTTTTGTTTAAAACTCTGTTTTAGTCAGGTGGAGTTAATGTTGCAAATGTTATTTTCTTATTTCTACTCAGTAACTTAAGCTGAAAGAAAGAAGTTAAATGCTAAGTATTTTAGAGAAAATTTCTCTTTTGTAAGAGAAGTCTGTAGCTACCCGAGTGTTTCACTTCCAGGTGCTGATTTGTGTTTCACTTTGGACTAGGTGGGGTCGATGGAGAGAGATTCTGTCCCATGGTCGCTTCAAGAGGCAGCTGAATGAACAGGATGTGGAGATAATTTGCCGAGCTCTGTTAGCCTATTGTCTTGTCCACTACAGAGGGGATGAGAAAATAAAGAGTTTTATATGGGATCTCATCACCCCAACGGAGGATGGACAAACACGAGAGTTACAGAACCACCTCGGTAAGGACTTAATGTGCTTCTGCACTTAAACAGGCTAATTTGTGTGCCTGTAGTACTGGGATAAAAACAGCTAAAAACCCTCGACTTGAAATGAATGGGATTGATTTCAAGCACGCAGTTCAACTGATGGACAAAGTGTCATTGCTGCTTTCCCTTGCATTTGATGGCTTACCCAAATGGTGTTTGGTGGGAGCTTTCATTTCAGTTCATAAGAACCTCTTCGGTTTCATAGTAGGTGACAGACAGCACACTCCTCTTTTTCCCTCTCCTGTTTGTCCTTACTGGTGATGTGTACTCTAGAGATGCTCTGAGACACAAAAAACTCACAGAGACTCATGTTAGTGTTGTTCCTGCAATGATCACAGTGCCTGTATAGGATATAGGAACTATAAGTATTGTGGGCATCTATATCTATACCTTTAATGTTTTTCATTATATAGGCTTATCAGCCCCTGTGCCTAGAGGAAGAAAAGGAAAAAAAGTGAAGACCCAGGCTAGCACTTTTGATATACACAAAGCAGAATGGCTTCGAAAATACAATCCAGAACATCTGTTGCAAGATGAAGGATACAAAAAGCACATTAAACACCATTGCAACAAGTAAGCAGTAGCTGAAGTGTGCATGTCTTTCGGTGTTTGTTTTTTCTTCTAGTTTCTCATTGTGTTAGACTTTAAAATAGTTGTGGTAGTAGGAAGAAAGAAGTTTTAATGATGTTAGTTTGATTAGAATAAATAGGTCGCGGTGTATTTGGAGGTAAACAGATGATTTCACATGTAAAATAATTCTGTTACAATTTTTGAAGAAACCGTTTTTGTCTGTGGAGAGATCTCTTGCTAACATGTTTGGGATGCCTTGCAGCAGCCAAGGGACTAAAGAGTGGGAGTGCTTATCAAAGAGACTCAAAGTACTGAAGTTGTTGCTGCTGTTTCCCTGGCATGTTTTCTAGGCTTCAGAGAATCTGAGTTACCAGCTTGTGAAAGCTTAGTCATTCATGACAGTGAATGAGCTTGGTTTAGAGAAATTATTTTTCCCTATCAAAACTTGTCATATTCTGTTTGGACAATTCATAGAGCTGTAGTCAGGAATTGAGGTAGAGTGTGGAGAAGTCATTGAGGTCATGCACCAAATTGTGAGTGAGAAGGAATTGAAAGGTGAAGGGGAGGTTGTTCATTGTCAGCCCACTCGATCCTCTCTAAGGGCATGTTCTCAGCAGGAAAAGGGAAATAGCAGTTTGTTCTTAGCAGTATTTCATGAAGCAAATGGAAAGTGTTCTGCTGACACTGATCTTCAGGATTTGAAAGAAATTTTGCAGTGGAACTATTTGTAAATGTGATGACAATAAAAAGGCTTAGGTCAGATGAGCTGGATGATACCCTCCTTAAAACTGAAGGAAGTATGTTTTAGGAAAATTACTTGAAATCTGTAGGAAGTATGTTTTAGGAAAATTACTTGAAATCTGTAGGAAGTATGTTTTAGGAAAATTACTTGAAATCTGTGGTATTACAAATGACAGAGCAAAACCATCCACAATTATTGAAAGCTTTGAGTTCTAATATTTGTATTTCTCTTTTTTCTTTATTTAGAGTCTTACTTCGAGTAAGAATGCTGTATTACTTAAAACAAGAAGTCATTGGTAATGAATTCCAAAAGGTCTTTGATGGAACTGATGCCAGGTGAACTATAGAGAGAGTATTTTTACTTGTTTCTTGAATTTTCATCTGACATTTGAAATAATCTGCCTAGATCTAAATAAGAAATGTTAAACTAAATGTGTTTATCCTTAGGCTGTGAGGAGCATGTTTTTATTTTCTCTTTGTTTACTAAACACTTTATCAATTTGACATGAGGAAGTCTGGATTCCTTTTATGGGTCTAGCTATGTAAAGTAAAATAATACGAGACAAATAGACTGAAAAAGTGAGTGAAAGATAGAATTATATACTTGACATGATAATTGGCAGGTTTTTCCATGTGTTTGATTGTGTGCTGTGTATTCCATTAATGCCTTTATTTTTTGCTTATTTTTTTTAACGCAAGTATTGCGATTTGGAAATTCCTGAACTCACTGCTACAGGAGTTTGTGGCAGATAGAAAGTTGTAATTTGATTCA
Source organism: Tichodroma muraria (assembly GCA_013390105.1). NCBI lineage: Eukaryota > Metazoa > Chordata > Aves > Passeriformes > Sittidae > Tichodroma > Tichodroma muraria. The sequence goes on from WAAG01034272.1 coordinate 22,971, forward strand.
GAAGTACTAGTGAAGAACAGTCCCTTTGATGCTATTTAACACAGATAATCCTTAGTTTGCCAAGTTTGCAAGCACAGGCTGCTGGGAATTGGTGAAATTCACTGGGAGAGGAAGGGTGTTGTATAACTGGTTTTGCTTTTGTATTCTTTACCTGTTACTGGTCTCAAATACAAAATACCAAGCTGTCTGGGTATTTTGTATTGCTGGTTTTACTGTATTTGTGTTCTTGAAGAGAGAAGTCTAAAGTCCCCCATAAAGTAGAAATGTACTAAGAAGATACAAAAATTACTTTTTTTCCTCTGAATTCCATTGATGTTGGTATGCTTTTGGTGATTCTCTTTAGTGAAATTGATGTTTGGGTTCCTGAACCAGACCACTCTGAAGTTCCTGCTGAGTGGTGGGATGCAGATGCAGATAAATCTCTTCTAATTGGAGTTTTTAAACATGGTGAGTAACAATACAAAACACCCTACATGCAATGTTTTTTGTTTGTTGGTTTGGTTTTGGTTTTTTTGGTTGTTGTTGTTGCTGTTGTTTACTCTGGAAGATGAATTTTTGCCACTTTTTTCCTTTTTAGGTTATGAAAAATACAACACTATCAGAGCAGACCCAGCTCTTTGCTTCTTGGAAAGGGTTGGAAAACCAGATGAGAAAGCAGTTGCTGCTGAACAGAGAGCAAATGATTATATGGATGGGTATGGAAGGGAATGTTTTGGGGAACAAATTTGAATTTACATGCTGTACCTTATTCTCTTCCTGACTGGTTTTACATGAGTTTGGTGTCATTGTTGTAAGGAATACTACTTGGATTTTGCTCCCACAGGGTGGAAAAAAGAAATGGTATAGCAACTACTGAAGTTTGGGATTTCACAGTTAGGGGAAAAATGCTGCAACTTGTTATTAACAAGGATTCTACCTTGTGTTGATTTATTAAAACCACTATTTAGACACTGCAGTGCAAAAGCATTCAGAGTTGGAGTGCTATGGACCTGTTTAACCTGATTTCAGGTCAGCTTTTGATATCTTAGTCTTGTGTAGCTGACCAGTGACCCCAGTAGATCAATGTGAGAATTACTGATAACTGCTGAAAGAGACAGTTGCTTTTATTCATTGCCTTATCATTGATGCTTTCAGTTGTGGTCACAAATACCTTTGAATAATACAGTGAATTGGGGGAGCAAGATTCAAGCCAGAGGTGCCATGAAATACTTTTTTAATTTCAAACGGAAAATTAATACAGTATGTTACTAAATTTAAATCAGTTTTACTTAATTGAAAAGAGTGTAAGAACTTTTCAGTTAGTAGTGTAAAATATTACTAAAATGGCTTCTTCTGTGTTGAAATTTTAACAGGGATGTAGAAGATCCAGAATATAAACCAGCACCAGCACTGTTTAAAGATGACATAGAGGTATAGTAGGCACCAATTTGTAGCTCCTTTTAACACTCATTCGCTTAGATGCTTCAACACACGTTCACTTGTAATACTTCCACCTTTTTGTTGAGTAAATTATTACTTTTTTTTCTGTATTTCTCTAAATTGATAAAGCTTACTCCATGTGTTTCTGAAGTTGGGTGGGCGGGAATGGTAGGGAATTGTTGCATAGTTCTGTTGTATGCCCTGTTTGCCATTTATCCAAACTACTTGTTATTTTTGTTCTTCTCCATATTCAGAAATTGTTGTAAGATGTATGTTTAACCTAAATCTCTGGAGAGGGTTGTATTTTAAATTGTGTTTCACTTTTGTTCTTTACAGGATGATGTTTCATCCCCAGGTGATCTCGTAATAGCAGATGGAGGTAAATCCGTAAAACTTCAAATCTGAGCCAGTTGCTTTTGTGTTTTGACTTGTTTAATTCTTGTGATTCTTAGCCAAAATAGAGATTACCTAGTGTAGAACCACAGACACCAGCAATGATCAGCTTCTTTTTTTCCCATGACTCGGTTTTCGTATAGATGGACAAATGATGGAAGGGGACAAAATCTATTGGCCCACTCAGTCTGCCTTAACGACGCGTCTGCGCCGCCTGATAACAGCTTATCAACGAACGAGTAAAAACAGGCAGGCCCAGCAGATCCAGCCGACGTTCCCAGTACAAACCAGTATGATGCAACTTCCATATGAAGAAGCTGCGCTAAATCCAAAGATGGCTGCTAAGATTGAAAGACAGCAAAGGTATGTGCGGCATGCAAATGTGCTTTTTCAAGCCACCCTTATGTAAAAAGTGGTAAAGACATAGTGTGTGAAACAGTGAAGATATTGACAGAATTTCACATCTTTTTCTTGCTGGTCAAGATGGACAAGAAGAGAAGAAGCTGACTTTTACAGAGTTGTGTCCACATTTGGAGTGGTGTTTGACCCTGAAAGGGGACGGTTTGACTGGACCAAGTTTCGAGCGATGGCTCGGCTGCACAAGAAAACTGATGAGAGCTTGGAGAAGTACCTGTATGCATTTATGTCAATGTGCAGGAGGGTCTGTCGTCTCCCCTCAAAAGAAGGTGGGTGTGTATGTTTTTACTTTTTAAACTTGTGTCGTCAGTGCTTACCTTGAAAAGGTTTTTCTTTCATGTGTTGGAAGATAAAAATGGGGGAGGAAGAATTAAGGAAACACATTAAGAGTAAAATTGAAAGCTTATAAGGGGGAGACATAACTTATCTGGTTAGAGTTGTCTGTTTATAAAGTACCGATATGTTGGTTTTGTCAGATTCTCATTTGTTTCGTTTTAATACAGAACTTGTGGACCCAAACATTTTTATCCAGCCCATCACAGAGGAGCGCGCTTCCCGGACGTTGTACCGCATCGAGCTCCTGCGGAAAGTGCGGGAACAGGCTCTCAGACACCCCCAGCTGTTTGAGCGACTGAAGCTGTGCCAGCCAAACCCAGACCTGCCTGTCTGGTGGGAGTGTGGGACTCACGACAGGGATTTACTTATTGGAGCTGCTAAGCACGGAGTTAGCAGGACAGATTATCATATCCTTCGGGATCCTGAACTCTCCTTTATGTCTGCCCAGAGGAACTATAATCAAAACAAAGTGGCTCTCTCAAGGACTTCTACTCCACTCTTGCACCAGTACCAGATGGCATTATCTGCTTCTCCTCTTACACCTCAGTCAAGACTGTCAGATGCTAAAGTGAATGCTTTTGAGGACACAAAAGCTAAAAATGAAAATCTGAAAGAGGACCCTCAGTCTTCTGAAGAGGAATCTATGTCTACAGAGGAGACCCAGACAATACTGAAATCTGAACCTTTGAGTCCCAAAAATGGCACCCCAATACAAATTACAGACCACAGACCTAGCGTGAAGGCTGAGACAGACAGGCGCATGGTGGCAGCAAGGACAGAGCCTCTAACTCCAAACCCAGCTTCCAAAAAACAGAGAGTCAGCAAAAGGGGGTCTGACTCTAGCTCTGACTCAGACTCTGACTCAGATAGATCATCCTGTTCTTCCAGGTCATCATCTTCATCCTCTTCGTCTTCCTCATCTTGTTCCCACTCTCGATCTGGCTCTAGCTCTTCATCATCTTCATCTTGTTCTTCGGCATCTTCATCTTCCTCCTCATCGTCCTCATCATCATCGTCGTCATCATCATCATCGTCTGAAGAGAGTGATAGTGATGAAGAGGAGGCACAAAAACGTGGTATGTGTGTAGTCTTACTTCTGCAGTATAACTTTACTGAGCTCTAGTTTATTCTTAATGGAAAAATGTCTAAAAAAGGCTATTAAATCCCACAGAGTAAACTTTATTAAGCATAAAGTAAATGTAAATAAATGTACTTGCTTGATTCTTCCAAATGAGTTGGAAGAATTTCAGGAATACTGCTTTTTGTTTGCTTTGTATCAGTGCCTTGGGTGAGGTACTTAGGATGTGTTGACTGGCTCCCTAAGCGAGGTTGCTGTGCTTGTGCTTCATGTGTGGGAGAGTGGAATGGACAGCGTTTTATGGAGAGAGGCTCTCTATGTGTGTATGGGTTCTTTTTCTTTCTAAACAGGTCCTTTAAACAGGTTTCCCTGTTTGTTTTTTCTATTCTTGCTCACCTGTCTACGTAGCTTCCTCATTGTTCTTTCGTGAAACTCGCAAGCTTCCTTCTGTCCAAACTCAAGTCATGTCAGCTGCTTTCTGTTGTGAACTGGAGGTGCCCAGACAATGTTTTTACGCTGAAAATTTTCAAACGCTTAAAAACTTTTCAAAAAATTCACTTTAAAATAACTGCTTAGCCAAGACTGAGGTGACTGCAGCACATAAGACCACGTAACAGACACAGTGAAAGCTTCAAACTAGAAGCAGAAACCTCTCATAAAGTGATTCAGTGTTTTTAATAATCCAACCATTCATTACTTAATACACTCCTTACTTTGCTGCTGTGAAGTGGCCTCTACTTCCCCCACTGAAACTCAGAATGTGGAAAGATTTCCCTGTGTGATACAAGAGAAGGGAAGAAAATGAAGTGAGGCAGTGAGATTTAGAACGTATTTTTTTCCAATACCTAAGGGGAGAAAGGCATTGTCTTAATCAGATGGATCTTGTCCATGGATATGACAAATAGAAACCATGGAGTTAATTTACTGGGGAAATGCTAACTGGGCAAGTAAAATTCCACTTACAGCAAATTACTAATATGCTGCTGCCTGTAGCAGGGAAAGGACATTTTTAAAGGAAACAGTTGGCATGCAAACAGTAAAACAATGACGGCCGAGGAATGCTTATATAACATAAATATTCGGATCGAGATTGTGGTTACCCTAAGTGTCCTACTAGTCCGACTATTAGGCTTATTTTGTGCCAGCTCTGTGTAGGCAAGTAATCCTGCCTTCCTCAGACTGCAGAATCCCCTAAATCAGTTGGCCTTTTTGGTTTTTTTGGGTTTGTTTTTTTTGGTGTGTGATTTTGCTGTTGGTGTTGAAGAGACTGGTAAATGTTGGAAAGTTCACTTAACTGTATTTTAATTTTAACTCCAGGTTTTATTTCATTGGTTGTACAGTGGCAGTGACCCTTTGGCATACTTTCCACATTTGAAACATCTCTGAAGGGAGTGCTGGATTCTATCAGATGACTCAGTACAGAGCCATTGTTAAGGACAAATTTAATTTCTGAAGAGCTGCCCCTCTTACTCCTTGTGCTGATGTAGTAGTTACATTTTCAGGCAACTCTTTCTTGTTGTTTCAGACTGTTTCCCCATGTTGTAGTGAAACTTCGGTTCTTGTCTGCCTGAAGGCAAAAGTGAAATACTAATGATGAAATATAAGGAAGTGAGAGGACACACTGGAAATAAAATAGGAAAAAATCCTCAGTGATTAAAAATTGAACAACTGAATTATGCAGGCACTCATGTTCAAGGCGTGGAACATCCAGTATTCCATGCAGTAAACGAAATGTTTAAAGTACTGTTCTTTAAAGACAGTTCTTTAAAGTACTGTCCCAATGGATTTGCCATGTGCTGGTGATAGACAACTTTGATTTCAATTTAATTCTATACTTTAGTGAATGTTGTCTTAAAAAGGAAATTTCTTAAGTGAAGGCTGTCTGTTAGATTACTCTGAAGCGTGTCTGTTTCCAGATAGCTAAATGTTTGACATCTTAAGCTTCGAAATATGAACCAGGGATATGTGTGGAATTTACATGCCTAGAAAAGAATCAGCCTGAAAAACCTAAGAGATTAATTCTTCAGTTTAACTTTGTGTTTGGACTTTCTCTGAACATTATTCTGTGTGTTTTGTTCACCTGAACCTCTTACAGTGTGTGTTTAATTCCCTTACAACATAATGATTTTGATGCCTTTTATTTAGCAGAAGGAGCTGCACATATAAAAGCCTATGATGAAGAGAGTGTGGCCTCTCTGAGCACCACACAAGATGAGACACAGGACAGTTTCCAGATGAACAATGGGACACCAAATTCCGGTTATCTCCTACAAGGTGGATACATGTTGGCTGCATCCTACTGGCCAAAGGCAAGTCCATGATGTGACTTTGAAAACCAAAGTAGTAGTTGAAAGTGGGGTCTATTAATATTCTGTTAAAAATGTTAGAACCAAGAAACAGGGGAAGTAGCTGTAGGATTTGAGCTTCAGGACCTTTTAGATGTTGTGTTGACTCCTGAGACATGCATTTAAATCTCGATACTGCTTTTTGTAATTTTGGAAGGGGAGCATAACTTGTCACAGGTCCTTGGCACACTGTGAAAAATGACATTCAAAGTGTGAAAAGTTGACTTATAATACAGGGGAGAATCTTGAACTCAGAAATAAATGTTTGCTTACAGAATTTGTAATTTTAGCAGTCACAAGTTTCATTTGACAAATAACTGTGAAATTATCAGAAAATCTAGTAGTTTCTGTAGTCCTCGTACTTAGCTGAGTTCATTGGGACTTGAGAACTGTGTACTATGGAAGTGTTATCAGTGTTTGGTGTCCAAAGGATGGGAATGAGGAATTACATGGTTTTGGAAGCTACAAGGAGGCATAGAATAATAGTAGATTTAGTTTTGTAAATGCTCTGTGCTGTATGTTACGGTGCTGCTCACAGGTTCAGATCTTGCTAGCAGTGAGTCAAAGCCACACATACAAATACTGCTTTGGTAGTTATCGTGTCTTTCTTTTAAAAAGCAGTGAGACAGTTTATTTCAATCATTTGCCAGACCTTGTACAGATGAAATTGCTGATCTGTTTAGAGGTACATAGTGAAATTAAATACAGAAGATTTACAGTGAATCAGCACAAATCCAGGAACTTCAAAATCTTCAAGTCCAAGTCCAGTAATAAAAATGTTGTAGTTTCTCTTGTCTGTAGAATTAAGAGCTAATACGTAAGCGTAACAGTGTTGGTAAGCATTGGTCTTACAAAATGGTTTTTCTTTTCTGTAGGATCGAGTTATGATTAACCGACTGGACAGCATTTGTCAGACAGTGTTGAAGGGTAAATGGCCTTCAGCCCGAAGGAGCTACGACAGCACCACAGTGGCATCGTTCTACACCACCAAACTCCTGGACAGCTCAGGGGCAGCTGCGGAGTACAGTGAGCCCAGTGCACCCACACCCCCTCTTGCAGCTGTAAAAGAAGAATATGACCAATCACCCCAGCTGTCAAAGGTGAAGAAGCATGTACGAGAAAAGGAGTTTACAGTGAAAATCAATGACGTATGTTTATTTTTATTGCCCTAGGACCTGGTTGCGATTGCGGTGTGCGGCATGCTTTACCTGCAAGTGGCTGCCTGCTCTCACTCTCACTTCTTCACACACTTGTTTGTGGGTATTTGGGTCTGCTGCTTCTGGGCACTGAGTGTTTGGGGTTTGGGTTTGGTTTTTTGGGGAGGGGGTTTTTCTGTGTTCTTTTTTTTTTAATTTGCATAAGCCACTGGAAAGAATCTTTTTTTTCTCTGAATTGAATTTTTGCCATGCTGATGCTTCCTCATACAGCTTGTTTTATGCTGTTTCTAACAAATCTGGTTAGTGTAAAAAGATATTTCTGCTGTTCAGCTTTTTTTAAACATTTCAACAAGCACTTTATTATTTCATGGTCTTTTAGAGGATTACAGGAAAATTTCCTGGTTTAAATACAGGCTAGAAACTTCAAACATTTTTATATCTGTAGTTTGAGACCTGTTTGTAGCACATAAAAATATGTGACTACTTGCTCTTGTAGTTGAGTCTAGGACTGGATTCAGGAGGTAAACACCTTAGCAGTGTCTGGATTTTTCAGTTCAGATGAAATTTCTGTTCAAATTCTGGTTGTATATGGAAGAGCAAGATTGTGTAAGGTCTAACCCTGTTTTCATTCTTTCTCAGTTCTGCTGGAGTATCTGTATGTGAAAATTCTGATTATGCAGTAGTTCTTTCTGCTTCAGCAGAAGCTCTTCTAACCCTGGCATTTATTTAACAGGAAGGTGGTTTGAAATTGACTTTTCAGAAGCAGGGACTGTCTCAGAAAAGGCCGTTTGAAAGTGAGGAGGGTGCATTGGGTCAGCAACAATATCTGGCTCGACTACGTGAACTCCAGAACGCTTCAGAAACCAGCCTTGTCAACTTCCCAAAATCACTTCCCAAATCAGGTACATAAAATATCAGAGAGCAGAAGGGTAATCTAGTATTAAATCTTCTGGGTTCTTCTGTTGATGGCCATGAACTGGCAGTGGAGACAGATGTTTGCAATGTTGTTCTAAACTGCAGTCTGGAGAAATTGTCTCCAGAGAATGTAGAGACATTCTCCAGTTTGGAGCACCTGGTACTTCATCACTGTGTCAGTTACTGTAATGTTCATTTATTAGAATGATGCCATTATACACTGTAAATCCCCTCCAAAGAAGATTTTAATAATTATAAAGTGCCTCACTCTACATTGATAGTAATCCGTTTAACTCAGGACTTAATATGGCTACTTTGTAAGAAAAGATGAAGAGTTCCAGATTTATGCCTCTGCCATTTTGGACTCTTCGCAATCTTTCTTGTGTCTCATATAAAAAGGTAATAATCTAGAATCAATTTTTGATTTCTAGCCAAAAACTTACAGCTTGTTTCATAACAGAGTAAGTATGCTCTGACAAATAAATATCAGCCTGAAGGAAGGAGTTAACACTTGGATTAAAATATCAGAAATTATTAGAAATGGGTGCTTAATTTAGGCCAGCTTCTGCTTGAATTTTGAAAGAACCATTAAGGTCTTGCTAAACATTTATTTAGGGATGCCTGCCTCTCTGTGTGTATGATAACAACAGTTTTCAATGGCTGTCATGCCTGTACAGATTAATTTGGAGGGGGTGGAGGGGCAGTAATGAAATTTTCATAGTAAAGTGGCTTTCAGAGCCTGATACTCATGATGCTTTCAACTGTCATAAAACAAAGGGCAATTTATCTCAGCTGCTACATGTAGAAAGTACATGCACTTGGACTAATTCAAACAATTTTATTTCCTTTTTTTATTCAGACCTGTTTCTCTTTATAAACAAGCATCTGACACAAGTTTTATTGCATCATTTATTAGGTACTTCCAGTCACTTAACAGCCAGTGCCAATGGAGTCATAGTTGACAGTCAGCCTGTAGTCAAAAAGAGACGAGGAAGAAGGAAGAATGTGGAGGGGGTTGATGTCCTCTTCATGAATAGAAATAAACAGCCTAACCATGTGAGTAAACTTGATTTTTTTATGCAAAAACAACATCAAAATTATGATTATTAGTGCCTTAACTGAGTATAACCAACTGTTCCTGTTCCACAAAAAATTGGTAGTCAAAACTTTCGGGTTTTGGATATTTTTTACTGGTAGTTTATGATTACACAGATGACAGCTGGTGGGGTGTCATTAAATATTAGATATATACAGTATCAATAACTGTTTTTAAAATACAACTTTAACTCTGATGAACTTTAACAAAGTATTATTAAAGATTTGTGGCTTCACATAACACTTGGACATGCCTTCCTGTAACATCTGTTGTGGGATCTAGTTGGGCAGTGACTTGAAGGGATTTCTGTGGCCTGGGCAGTGCCCAAGTCCTTGAGTGTGATCTGCAGAACTGTGGCTTTCATTGACTCATACATGAAATACTTGTGATGGTTTGTTTTCAGTGCAGTAAATCAGATGTTTTTAATTTCTCCAGGTTAATCCAGGTATTACCTCCTGCCAGGTTGCTGCAGGAGTAAACCCAGCACTCGCTTACACACAGTCCCAGGGCATGCTCGATGCAGAGAGTCCAGTTCCTGTTATTAACCTAAAAGATGGAACGAGGCTCGCAGGCGATGATGCCCCTAAAAGAAAAGATTTAGAAAGGTGGCTTAAAGAACATCCTGGATATGTTGAAGATTCAGGAGCTTGTATTCCTGTGAGTACTTCTTACACCTCTTCCTAGCTAAATAGTAAAATATTTCACATATGATGTATTTGGATTTATGTTCTTTGTTACAGGGAATTATTTCCTTGTTCCCCTGTTCCACATAGGAAAAGGAAAATGTCCATTTCTTTTTACAGTGTGAGGTCTTCAAGCCTTCCTTTTGTCTCACAAATGTAATTGCCAAGAAAAGCAATACTAAATCAAGACATTTGATCTTTGTATTATTTCACTTACAATTTAAAAAATTATCTAGGATAAGAAAACTCATATCACCATGATACTGACGATGGGAGCTGAAAACGTGTAACAGCATATTTAGTGATGTGCAAGAGGATTAAAGAACTTACTGTGAAATATATCTCATACCTACAGTCCAGTGGTAGTGGAGTTTGCGTGGGTATGATCTTCTCATACTGTCACTTGTGAATTAGAGAT